>CM053792.1:320149603-320314603 GCA_028749045.1 Cupressus sempervirens
TAGTAATAGCACATAAATCCTTCCTAAAAGTCTCAAAAGACCATCTGACTCTTGGACATAGCCTACAAACTTACCCTCCAAAGGTCTTCTTGAATCTATCTCCCTGCACACCTCCTGGTACCAAGAATCTGTAGCAAGTGCCTGAAGAATCTAACTCCTCAAATCAACACTAAGAGTCATAGATGATATCACATGTCTCCTGCAACACAAAGAATCTACCACCACATTCTCCTTTCCCTGAACGTATTTTACCTCAAAATCATACTCACAAAGAAATTCCATCCATCACCTTTGGCGAGCATTCAAATTAGGCTGTGTAAAAATGTACTGAAGACTGTGATAATCACTATGTAGCTCGAATCTACACCCCAACAAGAAATTTCTCCACCTTATCAAAGAATGAACTATTGTTGCTAACTCAAGATCATGTGTAGGATAATTTAGCTTGTGATCCTTGAGCTTGTACGATTAATATGCAATCACTCATCCATTCTGCATCAAAAATGCTCCAATCCCCTCAAGGGAAGCATCTATAGACACCATTAAATCACCTTCTAGATCAGGTACTGCTAAGATCAGTGCACTAGTCAAAAGCTCCTTGAGCTTTCGAAATGCTTCCTCACATTTCTCCATCCAAATAAACTTCTTTCCTTTCCTTTGAAGGGAAGTGATAGGATGCACTATTTTGGAGAAGTTTTGGACAAATCTGTTATAATAACCAGATAGACCCATGAAACTACAAATCTCTGACATATTAGTCAGTGTAGGCCAATCCACTATTGCTTGAATCTTTGCAAGGTCTACTAAAATACCATCACCTAAAATGACATGCCCTAAATACTGAATCTCTAACTTGAAGAATAACACACTAAGTTGCATTAGCATACAGCTAATTATCTCTTAAGCACTGTAAAACCAATCATATGTGTTCCTCACGCTCCTTCTAAGACTTAGAATATATCAATATATCATCAAGAAACATAGGTACAAACCTATCAAGATAAGATTGAAACACCTCATTCATCAAACTTATGAAAACCGATGGAGCATTAGTCAACCCAAAAGGTACCAATGTAAACTCATAATGCCCATAGCGAGTTCGAAAGGTTGTCTTGTGAATGTCAGCTTCCTTAATGCGAAGCCGGTGATATCCTGACTTAAGGTCGATCTTGGAAAATACTGTAGCTCCCTTGATCTGATCAAATAAGTCATCAATCCTAGGTAAAGGATACCTATTCTTAATTGTCACCTTATTCAATTGTCTATAATCAATACAAAGGTGCAAAGAATCATCTTTCTTTTTCACAAATAGTAGTGGAGCTCCCCATGGTGACACACTAGGTTGAATGCTCCCTTTAGCCAAGAGTTCCTCTAGCTGAAGACACAACTCACCCAATTCCTGTGTAGTCATTTCTTAAGGAGCTTTAGAGACAGGCTCTGCTCTAGGAATCAGATCAATGCTGAAATCAATGTCCCTCTTCAGAGGCATGTCTGGAATCTCACTTGGAAAGAAATCTGTATACTCCTATAGAATCAAGTGATCTAAAGTCTTCCTCACAAGATCTTCCTCATCGAGATCATTTACCGTAACTACAAATATCTGACATCCCTTACAAAAACTTTGCTTCAATTGCATAGCAGAAATCATCCATAGAGATATAGGCCTTCATATCCCATCTATCTCCACACCATTCCCTTGGTCATCTTGACACAATATAATCTTCTTCCTGCAATCTATACTAGCTCTATGAGAGCCAAGCCAATATATACCCAAAACCACATCGTAGGAACCAAGGGGTATAACCCAAAGATCAATTGCAATATCAAATTCTCCTATGCTAAGCCCACACTTATGAACTACAAAATTTGTGGAGACCTTAATGCCTAACGCTAGTTCCACTTGCCAACCATGATCTTGCTTCACCACATCTAGCTTATACTTAGCAACTATAGATGGAGAAATAAATGAATCTATAGCTCCTGAATCAAACAACACTGAATGAGATGTACCTTAAATAGCTCCTGTGGTTTCAATCATTGTTCCCTGATGATCTTCTTGATGATGATCTACTGCTACAAACACTCTATGAGCTCTTCTTGCATCTCCTATTGTAGGATCAAATGTTGTTGGCCTAAGGCCTAAATACTGAGGTGCTCATTGAGGATAGTGAGTTGAAAAATGTCCAACCTGCCCACATGTAAGACATCCTATGTTTTTGCCAGATCCTCTACCCATAGGTGGTGCATTTGACTACTGATTGCTATTCCTGCTAACAAAAGACTAACTGCTCTGAGTTGGCTTATTGGGTTGATTTCATTTATTGCACTGAGCATTGTAGTCTTTCTTGGAGTTAGAACCTCCACCACCACCTTAAACATGAGAATTTGGTCCCTTCTGCTACTACGTCTGCTAAGACTGCTGCTGAAACTGTTTCCCCTTAGAAAAAGGAGGCTTCCTATTGCCACCTGAGTTGTAGTTGCCCTTAGATCCTGATGCTGCATGCGCTCCTACAAAACCTCCCTAGCCAAGGTTGACACTTTGTTCAACAGGGATGGCTCATCGTACTACATCCTTGAGGGTTTTTGGCTCAAATACTTTGACACCCCCAATTATACAGTTGTTCAAACCTCTAATAAAGTGCTATGTCAACTGAGCTGAGTTGTCACTAAATCTTGAAAAGGACATAAGCTCATAAAATTTATGCTCATACTCTATCATGGTAATAGAATACTACCTGAGATTATGGAACTCATCTACCCTTTGCTACTTCCATTCCTCTACTAGGAATCCTTAACAAAAACTCTCTAAGAATAACTCCCATGTGGCACTACTCACATCAATACCCAACTTCTTTTCCTCAATTATCCACCAAGTGGCCCCAAAATTCTCTAGATTGGTAATCGCAAATCTTGCCTTAACATTGCTGTCAAAATCCTCCATGGAAAAAATCTTGTCAAGGGAAATGAGCCACTATTTGGCCACATATCCATAACCTTGCCTGTTAAAGGGCTTGACCTTGGATCTCGAAAGGTCCTTCATTTGAGTAGAAACAATGGATCTTTGTCGATCCTTTTGAGGGCTCCTAGATCTCAGTCTATGCTCTTGTTCTGTCTGATGTGCTCTATGTTGTTCATCAACAGGAGGTAGATGATCAAGAATGGTTTGCATCATCTGTCTCAAGTTAACCTCCTCAGACTCAGCTTGGTCCTCTCTATGGCTCTCTTCTTGCTACTTACTAGCATGCTCTCCTCTGCTCTCCTCATGAGCTGATTCTCCATGGAATGACTGATGGACACTAATAGCTTTGCCACGACCATGGCCTCTACCATGGCCTCTACCATGGCCTCTAACAAAAGATCTAGTCTCAAATACCATCCTACAACAATATCTAGAATACTATCACAACCATAAGGCATGCTACTATATAGTATAAAAAAAGGTACATGTTCTACAAAAGATTAAGTTCTATTGTAGTTCACCTAGTTTTCAAGTTTGACCGAGATATGCCTAAAAGTTCAAAGTCCTAGTTTGTTCCAAAATACCCAGAGCTCCCAATGTAGAAACTCGAGCTCTAATACCAAATGTAATGCCCTACCAAGGGATCCAAAGAATTGACCTGAAGTTTTACTAAGTTTTGGTAACATTTTTTTTTTTTAAACATGAAAGTAAAAACCATTTATAACTTTTTACATAGTAGTGAAAGCAATAGCAATATTCAACTAAAAGTAAACATAACATTCATACATAACAGATTACATTCTTTAAGGATCCCTTAACATTTAATTACATCTAAATTAACTATTAATGAATCCATCAAATACAATATCCATGTGAAATAATAATGAAAAGTCCAATGTTCATTAATTACATTTCTGAATGCTCAATCATCCATTGTACATGCCACAGGATATGAAAGGATTAAAAGAATATACATATGTGAAATAAAGTACATCATCCTATTCTAAACCATGATGCAACAAAGTAAAAGAAATCACATGTCATACATGATACATCATCATAAAAGATAACCATTTATCATCAAAAATAATTAACTAAGTGCACGGTTCATCCCACCCATAAATAGCATCATTAGACCATCGTGGGTCCTAGCCATCCCTCCATGTGTAACATTCCAAATCATCAAAAGAATCATCGATATTAACATAGTAGGAATGTCACTCTCTAAATCATACTACATAATATGTAGAAAAGAAATCTAACATGCAAAGTAAAGCATAAGATAACATCATCTAACATATGTTAATCATCAATCTAAGTATACATGTCCACCATCATAAAGAATGCATCAGCTACAGTGTCTCAAACGGATCTCAAATGATAAGAGTGATAAGCACTACCACCCAACTGTGTGGTACTTAAGTGGTCCACTCCCACCGTACTAAGGAGATAATCTAAAGTCTCGAATAGGTTATCAAATCATAAAGCACAAATACTATCTAAGTCCAGGAATCCTAAAAGTATACTAACTCTAAAGTTCTAATCACAAATTGACATCTAATTCCAAAGGTACACAAACACATGTAGGAAACCTACTATGCAAACGAGAAAGTGTCATTGCAAGGATCATGCTAGAGTTACCTTGGTAGTCTCCCAATAGACCCCGACCCCCTAGTGATCCCTATGCAGCCACCGGCATCCTCTCATATGGACGAAGCATACTACAGAATGCAAGGTAGCAACCAAGTGTTCTCTCTACTCCCATCCTAGTCTGTACTAGCACTCGAGGCATGGGCGAGAACAAACCATTTATCTTATTAGGTTCATTAAGTCAGTATTAGGTGTGAGTGATTTCACTTATTAAGACAACTTACAATGAGTTACCTTGGTAGCCTCTTAGGGCCCTGGCCCCCATTGCAAACCACTTTATGTCACTATAAGTAGATAATCTACCCTAGACTCATGGAATCATAAATAAAAAATACCAAAAGATAATCCACAATATAAACACCAAATCTCCATGAGACAACTAAAAAGAATTCATAGATAATCATGACCACAACAGTTCTCTATTGGCAATTGAAGGTATCCCTGATAATCACAATAATCATTAGTTCTTAATAAGCAACCAAAAAGCATCTCAAAATAATAATGATCGAAGACTCCAAAATGGTTGAGTCAAACATGTCACAACATGACATCATCAAGATCAGATAAAAAATTTCAATTGCATCAAATGACTCGAAAGTAACCCAAGCATAATTGATCGATGAATAAAAATGGTTAAGTCAAGTGTCTCATACATATAAATCTCAGCTTTAGACAAGAAGACTGGAAAGCAATAACAATCAATAAAAATACAAACATCTCATAGAGCATACCATCACATATCCATGGTTGGGTTTATAAAGATTGGAATTAAAAGACATCATCATGACATCACAATCATAACCCCCAAGCCTCTGGTAGACGTCTTTTATGGGTCAACACTAGTCAACCCAAAACCCAAAACAAGAAGCATAGAGTAAACACAATGCAAGCACATGTTTTGGTTTGCTAAAATCTTATAATTGAACTAAGTGTGGAGGTCTCAGTTTTCATTTTCCAATTTGGATATTGAGTGGAGGAACATTTGTACATTTTCCTAACCCATGTATATATTTGGTAGATAAAGGTTTCTCCCTATAACTCTTACAGTTGATTTTCCAATTATTTTGATGATATATTGTTTATATAACATTATTTGAAAATGACCCCCATCGAATTTACATTGTAGTTTTAACATGAGAATTTATCCATTCCTTTCATTTTCATCTACCCTTCATAATTCAAGTTATTTAAATTAAATCTATATTATTAGACTATAATATTATGAAGTAATTTATTATTAATGAGAATAATCTATTAATTCAAATCATTTATCAACTATAATAATTATTAATTATTAATAACATATATACATATTTAAATATATATATAGATATGGATATATATATATATACATACATACATACATACATAAATATATATATATATATATATAAAATTAATAATAATAATTACATTAATTAATGAATTTTTTAAATAATATATATAATAACATGCATATATTACTAGCTTTGAGCGTGTGGCACATAAAATATGATGGTGATATAATTATATTCACCGCGGCACATTTGAGTGTGTGGCCTACGGGTTGCGGGTACTCTGCGATACCGTAGTCCTGTAGCACATCACTATCGAGGATGGGGAATGGGTCCAGCCTGACCCTCATTAAAAAAAATTTAATAACATTTTAAAAATGCTTTCCTTAAATATGAATTACGATTCAATTTTTTTTAATAAGGTTTTTCAACTGCGATATAACATTAGGTTTTTCAATAAATAAATAAATAAATATATAGATTTATATATATAAAATATAAATGTATATATGTATATATATGTATATACACATTCAAAGATTTATTAAGTACTACAGCATAAACACACACACACACACACACACACACACATATATATGTATGTATGTATGCAGAGAACATATACACA
This sequence comes from Cupressus sempervirens, assembly GCA_028749045.1. Taxonomy (NCBI): domain Eukaryota; kingdom Viridiplantae; phylum Streptophyta; class Pinopsida; order Cupressales; family Cupressaceae; genus Cupressus; species Cupressus sempervirens. The sequence continues at coordinate 320,156,115 of CM053792.1, forward strand.
ATTTTTTTTTAAAAAGGGCTTCTAATTTTAAGAATTTCCTATAAAATATTTGCTCTCTAAATTTACCCAATAACTCTCCTAATAGGTTTGATTATTAGTTTTAACCCTAGCCCCATAATTTCATCGGTTCTATGCATATGAATTTTTTTATATATAAAATGATAAAATGCATATAACCAACATATGAAAATCCTCAGAAAGCATTCAGAAGACACGAAGAGGACAAGAAGTGCAAGAAGCGAAAATAACATAGACAAAATCACAAGTGTCTACCTAGAAACTGATGCTAATTTGCTTCTCCTCAGAAACTACAGAGCAAGTTCCTTCCTTCTTCCATGTTCTTGGGTCCTCCAAACATGCTCTCCAAACACTCTCCCTAAGCTTCTAGGAGTGCCTGAATATAAAGAACTCTCAGGAAGCACCTAGAATGTCCCTAGAAACAACCAGAAGGTGTTGACAACTAAGCATGAGTCTTTTCCAACCTTCTAGATGATTCATAAGGTTGTAGACACCATGTCCTTAATTTGTGTGCTAACTCCTGTGTTGTTGACATATGTGCAATCAAAAGGTGCATTTACTCCTAGGCAAGCTTATAACTTTTGTTTTAATTCTTTTAGTACTTTTATTATTATTATTTATTTATTACTTTATTATTATTTTATTATTATTATTATTATTATTAATTTTAAATTTTAAATTTCTTTTACTTAATTCTTTTCTCAATTAATTCTCATTTAATTAATTTTTCCCAAATAATTAATTTATTAATTAAATCTATTTATTAAGACTTAGTTAATATAAAATTCACCATAGACCTCCAAGATAAAATATGAAAACCCATCATAGAATAATCCATAGAAAAATAGTCTAAAGTGTTAAAAATCATGAATTATGTCATCCAACACATTTTGAAGGTAAAATATCTACATACTCTTCCTACCTCACTAGGAAAAATGGTTTAAGGGTTTAGGATTTAGACTTGAGAATTTATCTCCCCTCTCTTACCATTGAGCTAGTGCGATAGGGTACGCTCATCCTAGCAATTTAGAGAAGTCGATACTCGATACCTGCAACTTGCATAAAAACCATGCATATACATACAATATATATATAATTCTAAGCTAAACAGGAAATGGCAAGAAGTGGTGCATCATATAGATCTTGACTAGCAGGTTACTATGACTCCCTTCCTTAACCACATCAAAAACACCATACATAAGAACAAACATGCACACCATACAAATGCAAGTACTTCATCAGTATTAATGGATGCTTTATGAAGCATTTTTTTTGTCATCTCTCTATCTCCATATTGTTGCAATTTTTATTGTGAGTTGGTACGGGTGGTGTGGCCCGTCATCAGTGGTATTAGAGTAGGTTGTGCCTGAGTGTACAAGCAGATCACCGAAGTGTGAGGTAGTTTGTACTAGGACCTTGGTTAGGTGAATTTTAGCAAAGCGAGATTTCTTGAATGTGCAGACAAATCGTCGAACGTGAGGCAATTTGCACCAGGACCTTGAGTTGGGCGAAGTTTGTGAAGAAGTTCTTGATTGTGTAGACAGAACGCCGATTGTGAGGCAGTTTGCATGAGGTTCTTGTTTTGGATGAGATTTGTCTTCTGAAGACTTGATTATGGAGAAGAGAAAAAAGAAGATGACTTTTGTGATTGGATGGATTCTGAGGATTCCTTGACTAGATAAAATTAGAGCAAGAAATCAAGAGGCATTGATAGTTGATTTGCAGAATCAAGTGAATGAATTAGAAGCTGAGTTACGAAAATGAAGAGCACATTACCAGAAAAGAGATGTTGATAATTCCTTGGATGCGAAAAAGAAATATGATCCAGTGGAGTCTGAGACATGTGGTACAAAAGAAGAGCAAGAGGATATAGAGAAAATTATTTGTGAATCAGAAGATTAAGAAGATGAAAGAGAAGAGGAAGAGCATGAAGATGGCAAGATTTATGAACCTGAAATAGATCAAGATGATTTGAAGATTGCAGAAATGGAGGAAGAATATAGTGCCTTCGTTGGAAATCAAGCAAGTGGAGTAGTTACATGCATTTTTGACAACATGAAAGAGGCATGCAAAGATGAATATTTCAAAGAGGTAAATTCTTATGAATTATATGATGCTGAATTTTAGATGAGCTTGAAAGATATTGATGATGGTTTTCATGAGGATCTTGTTAGTTATACTTGGTTAGAGTTCATTGTGAAGGAGTATTTTCAGCAACAAATAGTTGTTCTAGCTAGGTGTTGGAAAAGAAGAAAGAAGGAAATATATCGGTATTGGATACTTGTTCTAGCTATGTGTTGGAGGAAGAGGAAAAAAATCTATCAATAGTGGCTACTTCATTTTGTGTATCCATATTCACAAAAATTTTCCTACCATAGTCAGATGCAGGAGCATCATGCATCAACAAAAAAAAAATGTGGAAGATTTATATGTTGGTTTTATTGTCCCTGTTGAGGTGGAATCTTGTGGTGAAGATGAAGATGGTTCTATATCTTTCTTTTGGTGTCAAAGTGTGGGACACACTTTTCTATCTACCAAGGGAGTCTGCAACAGGAGCATCTTGCATGGGAAAATTAAATTATTAGAAAAAAAATAATAATAAAATTGAAAATAGGAAAAATGGAGAAAAGAGGAATTTCTATTTTCAAGGTGCATGGGTGGCATAAATAGAAAATAATAAAAATAGTTGTCATTCCATTAATCGAGGTGTGTAGGTGGCATCTTAGAAGTTTGTGGAAAGATCCTTAAATCATGTATTTAATATTTGTTGGGTGCTTAGTTGTATTTGGGTGGGAATCTAATATTTATTTAAAAGTAGTTGTATTTACCTTTTATGCCACATTGGTTGTAATTTCTTGGTTTAGATGTTCCTATTTAAGCAAGGCTTATTATCATTTGTAATCAAGTTCAAGAAATGGAAGCTCTTCAAGTGTAAGCTCTTGTAGTGAAGCTCTTCGAATGTAATTTATTGTAGAAGCTCTTAGAGAGAAAATATTTCTTATATTGTTAGAATTTGGAGTCCTTTCATTTGGAGGATATTGTAATGAATTTCAAGTATTAATGGATGCTTTATGAAGCATTTTTTTTTTCATCTCTCTATCTCCATATTGTTGCATTTTTGGTTGTGAGTTGGTATGGGTGGTGTGGCCCGTCATCAGCAAGGGTAAAGACAATGAAGGGGTATGATTATATATTTGTTGTAGTGTATACATTTTCTAAGATGGCTCATTTTATACCATATAAGAGGATATTATATGTTGAGCACATTGCTAAACTTTTCTTAAAAGAGATTGTGAGATTGAATGGATTACCCAAAAGCATTATTTCTGATAGAGATAATAAGTTTGTTGGTTATTTTGGAAAACTTTGTGGAAGAATATGGGTATTGAATTGAAGTTTAGTTCTACATTCCATCCTCAAACAGATGGATAGATAGAGGTTGTGAATAGAAGCTTAGGAAATTTTCTAAGATGTTTAGTTGGGAACAAGCTGAGTAATTGGGAGATGGTATTAGCACAAGTTGAATTTGCATATAATAATTATGTGAATAGGAGTATAGAGAAGACAGGTTTTGAGATTGTTACTTGAATGCATCCTAGAGGTATATCAGATTTGAGAGATGTTGTTGGTGAAGAAAAGACAAGTGTTGTAAGAGAAGAATTTGCTGATTTTATGAAGTCTTTGCATAAGGAAGTGAAGCTGAGGTTGTAAAAAAGTAATCAGAAGTATAAGAAGAATGCTGATCAGTCTAGAAGACACCATGGTTTTCAAGTTGGTGATGGGGTGATGGTTCATCTGAAGAAAGGAAGATTCCTAGTTGGCACATAGAGTAAGCTGAAGATGAAGAAATTTGAACCTTCTAAGATCTTGAAGAAGTTTGATAGTGGTAATTCTTATGAAGTTGAGTTACCTGATGACATGGATATATATCCTATATTTAATATTGTTGATTTGTATAAGTATCATGAGTCAGAGGATGAAGTTGTTGTATCAGATTATTACACTAGGAAGCAGATTGAAGAAGTTGAACGAATATTGGATCAGAGAGTTGTCAAGAGCACAAGAGGAAAAGATTACTATGAATATTTGGTGAAGTGGAAGAACAAACCTATTGAAGATGCTTCGTAGATTTCTCAATTTGACTTGGATTCAACTCAGGTTGAGACATCTCGATGATTCAGGACAATCATTTCTTTCAATCATGATTTTCTAATGTAAGAGCATCCTAGGTTGCCTTGTTGTCCTATTGATTTTGTGTTCATTTTGCAAGTTGGTGCCAAGTTACTATACCACTTAGTTGGTGTCAAGTTACTATAGCACTTAGTTGGTGTCGAGTTACTATAGCACTTAATTGATGCTGAGTTACTATAGCACTCTTTATGTGCCAAGTTACTATAGCACTTAGTTGGTGCTAAGTTACTGTAGCACTCTTCATGTGCCAAGTTACTATAGCACTTAGTTGGTGCCGAGTTACTATAGCACTTAGTTGGTGTTGAATTACTATAGAAATCTTCATGTGCTGAGTTATTATAACACTCTTCCTATGCTGAGTTACTGTAGCACTTTGTTGGTGCTAAGTAACTGTAGCACTTAGTTGGTGTCGAGTTGCTATAGCACTCTTTCATGTGCCAAGTTACCTAGTGTATGTCAAATGACTCTTCATGTGCCGAGTTACCTAGTGTATGCTGAGGGTAAGTATTTGGATGTGATTTCTATGAGATGACTTGAGAAATTTATTTTGTTCATGAAATTTATGTTAAGATCTTTTCTTGGGATGAGTCCAAATCATTGTTGGGTTGGACTTCCTCTAATATAATGATTCTAGAATGATCTGTAAGCCATTTTCACAAGTATATATAGAGCGTTTAAGCTTAGAGTTAGGAAATTTTTTGGGTAGAAGATTATAGAGCAGAATTGAATATGTGAATTTGCAATTGGATCATTAAATGTGAATGCATTTTTAATTGATCATAACCTAGAAGGCCTTATAGATGGGCATGTATGTTGAATATTTGAAGAATCAATAAAAGTATTTTATTCTTCTTCCTCCTTTCGTTGTTGTTCCTTCTATTACTTCCCTTGTGTTAACTCTTGCAAGGTGGTTTGGATAGCTAGGCAAGCCTTTGGCCCTAGTTATTCTCCCTTGCCTGTGTCACAATTCCATCATACCCTAATATGACTATAATAATGATTAAATAAACTACCAAATAAACTACCAAATATACTATAGAATAAACTAGCAAATAAACTACCAAAATTACTAAGTAAACTACCAAGTAACAAAAATAAATGACTAAAATAGTTTAGACATAAATTTTGTTTAGAAATAAATGTCTGTCAATAAACTACCATTAGTCATGTAATCAAAATTAGTCACATATCTATAAGTTTTAGTAGTTTATTTAGTAATATATTGTTCTTTTATGTACTAGTGCAATGAGTATATTTTTCAAATCATCCTTTATAAGGGGATTGATGTTCTAAGCAATAGTCTTAGAGGCATCCTTAAATTTGACAATTTCAATGTTTACACTTATCTTCTGTGGAGGGCTAGTAGTATACACTTGTGTATCTTGTACACTCTATTCTATTTGTTGCTCTTCTTTAGCTAGTGCGTAGGTGTCAATGCTCATATTTGTGCCTGATTAAAATTTTCCTTTTTTAGTGTCTTCTTCTTCATCCTTTCCTATTGTAGTAGGGGTCTACTTAGCTTCCCCAATGTTGACAATTCATATGTTATTTTCCACATTTTCTTGGACTTGTGTACAACATCTTCAATTTTGTTTTGGAGTATGTTGAGTGCCCTGTATTTTGGCACAAATCTTGCAACATACCTCTTAATGATTTTACTCATGTCATCCTTACTAAGTAATTGGGTAAGAGCTATCTCCCTAATTTGTTTCTCAATGTCTAAAGAAATAATGCTACTATTTCTCATCTCTATCCTACACGCTTTTAGGTATGGAGTTGGCAAGTTCTAGAGGAGTCTTTTTTAATATTGCCATCATGACATATACTGCATCTTCAAATTGGTTCTTTTCAATCTTCCCAATATTATCAAGCTCAATATGAGAGAATCCTAATAAATTAATTTTTTTCCTAATATTCTCACATAGATTGTATAACTTTGAAGAGGTATTATGACTTAGCACTTGAAATTGGCCATTTTCATCTGATTCAATTTTCTCTTCATCATATTTAGCTAGAGCAACATATTTCCTCTTCAATCTCTTCTAAGCTTTGACTACTTCTTTAGCCTTCTATGTAATGACTCTACTGCTAGACCTTGTGGTAGGTGTTGTAGGCTTAGGATGGGTAGGTTTAGCAACCTTCTTTAGTTTTTTCAATGCATGTGTCTTTTTTTTTTTTTTTCTCTTTTTCTTCTTGATAGCTGTAGGTGCTTCACTAGCTTCTTCTTCCTCAACAACTTCTACAATTTCCACTTCTTCTTGTTGGTCTTCTCCCTGACCATGTGCTAATGTTAATGGTGCTTGAGTTTGTCTTTCCTCTTCTTCCTCGTCATCTTCCTCTTCCTCTTCATTTGCTCCTTCACCAGGGATAACTTTAGTGGCTAATATTTAGCAAATGGATAATTTCACTCATTAGGGATCTAAAATTTGGCTATTTTTTTTATAGTTTTTGTGTGGCCATGTCACCTAAACTTTAGAAAAATTGGGGCCCATGCTTAGGGAAATCAAAAATAATAATACAAAAGTATTTGTATAGTAATGACTTTGCTAATGCAATCTATTTCTGAATGTGGTAAATTATATATTACACCTACAATTTCTAATTACTATCTTAATCAATGTTATATTAGCCAATATTTGGTAAAAATTTAAGTTAGGTTGTAGGTTAAGTATGTAGATTTGACATGCGTCTCCTTTATAGAGACTTTCCATGAAACTTCTTATCCCTTCTCACATTGGCCCAAAATAGATTTTATGTTGAACATGTGTATTTACTTATGGGACTTTCTTGAAAACTTGGTATCCTTCTAATAGTTTGGCCCAAAATAGGAATTAAGCTATTGATTTAGGATCCTCCAACAATTATAAACAATAGGGATGTTGCCTCTATACCACCATTCAATAATTTGGAGGGAAAATATAAGGCTATAAGTGGAATAAATTTAACCCTCAAGTTTGACAATCAATTAGGATCCATATAATAATAATAATAAAATCATTTTTTCTAGGTATGTTACTTATGCCCATAATTTTCATTAATAATGTAAGATTCGCCAAGATTTTATAGAATTTTCATACTGTAGAAAAAATCATCAATAAAACTAAAAGATTTCCTACTCAAAAAAATTAATTCACTAATAGAAATTAATTGTTTTCCCCTTAAGTAATGTTTGATTTACCAAAATTTTATATATTTTTCCAAAGGGGGATTTCTCAAAGTTATCCTTGTCCTTCACCAAATCTTTCTTTTAGCTTCTTAACTAGTTTATTATTCTTCCCAATTTATTGTGGTAGTCTTCAAATCTATTCTAATCTTTGATTTGGCCATGTCATAGTTTTCAAATGTTGTGGCTTCTTTGTCCACTTCTTCTAAAAGTAATCTTATGATTGCTATAGAGGCCTCCTTAACATTTATTTCATACTCTAATGGCCTTAGCCATCTCACTCTAGGAATTGCTAAGTAAACATATGTGAAGCTAATGTCAACTAAGAAGAAAACATCATCAAAATGTCTCTCCACCAGTGAGACTAGTATCCTTAGTCTTTTCTTTATTGATTTTTTGAAAATTTCAAAATAATTTATCATCACGTATTCAAATTTTTTAGCTAGTTACTTAATAAATTCACCTATTTTAATTGTAATAGGTCTATTTACTTTCCATGCAACTTTACCAAATGTGGGAAATTTATTCTATACATTAAAGAATATGCATATAGGAATAGATCCAAATTTACATTGTGCACTTTTGGTTTTCCTCATGGCTCCCAAATAGTCAATCAATTGTTGCAACTACAACTTAGTAAGATCAATATTATGATCCTTCTTTACTATTTTTTAGCCCGCATCAACTATAATACAAGGTACACTATTTAATCTACTAGATTGATATAACTTATGTGCTATAATCCATACTACAAAAGCTATTAGGGAATCTATGATTGTATTTATTGTCATCCCTTGTTTTTTCCACATAGCCCACATGTTTATTTTAGTAATTTCCTTAGCTACACTTCTCATTGTCTTGGGCTTATCTAGGGTTCAATACCTTGTAACTCTGTGTACATTCTTCTTGGGGATTTTCACCGGTCCATTCCCTAGCCATACAGAGTTGTCATGAATTCTACTCGAAGCAATTTTTACCCACTCTATTTTGAATACATTGGGAAAATCTAGAGCATAAGTTAACCCTTTCTTCTCAAAAACTTTTAATTTTTCCTTTAATGCTATATTCTCATGTAGTTTTCCATATGTCTCCCTAATTTTCATATCACTTATACTTCTAGTTTTACATTTAAAGCAATTTCTAACATCTTATATCATCAAAACATGTGGTCGTATCATGGATAAAAGCATTGGAGGGATCTTGTTTGTAAGCTATATGTGGGATAGCCCTAAAAGAAAATTATTTTATTTCTTTGCTTATCAATTGTACATTTAAAACCTATTTTCCCTCTATAGCCTTGACTTTTGAAGAACTAGACACAATTACATGAAACTAGGGTTTGTGAAATTTAAAACTGCATAGCTTAGCATAGGATAAATACCTTGTGAATCCTACTGGAATTATTTCAAATAACCATTTAAATCTCTTGAAAATGCTCAGATCAATTTCTCTAGATCATCTTTAGCTCTTTGTGCTCAACTTCAAATTTGAATGATGTCAAATGATCAAATATCAATCAAATAGCCCTTAAAACATTGCATTTAATGCTAAGTGGTTACACAATTGTAAGCTCAGCTTCAATTGAATTTTTGGCTCACTCAACTTCCATGTGTTCTTCCATATGCTGAAGAACCAATGTGAGCTTGGCCTTCACTAATAACTTTCCTAGCTTGACATCCGCTAATATTTCACTTGAAAAATATAGTGAAATTTTTCGTGCTCAGCAGTAACATGAAAATTCAAAAAAACTAAAAGATTTATTCTTGATTCTTAATGAAACTTTGCATCTTTATTCATGCATATGTAATATTCTCAAAACTAAATCTTTGAACTAATGTATAGTATATCCCTTTAAGTATCAGTCTCACATACCTCTTGATTTCTCAATTTGAGGAGGTGTGATCACCTAAGCCATTGGGTGATGTGATCCCATCTATACTTGATGTGTTGAAATCTTCCTTTCTCCTACATGTTTTGTTCATCTAATCTTTGACTATCTCAATATTTGCCCTTCCTTTTCCTTGGTTGACATTTTTTGCTTATGTGACTAGTCTTCAAACAACTAAAATATGTTGTTTGACTCAACCACTTTTTGTAATCACTTTTGAAATGTGTTCTAATACAATTCCTAGGAATATGTCCATACTGTTAACAGTAGTGAAAACTATACCTTGTATTATAATCCCAATTATAAGGTTTTCCATTGTTCTTTACCTCTATTTGCTTGTCTGATAACCACTTGGGTTTGGATCTACATTCAAAAGCTCTATATCGATACTTTTGATAGTTATAATAGTATCCTTAAAATCTTTTAGTATGCATGGTCTTAGTTCTACACTCATGTGCCTAATGACCTTATTTGCTACACTTGTGGTACTGATCCATGTTCTTCTTCTTAACATTCAGGCTTATGGTCTTGTTCTTGTAAACATTAGCAATACGACCTATCTTACCACAATTATGACTAGTAAATTCGAAGTTCTTCCTTGTGTTACTTCTTTATTTACCTCTTTCAGATGATTTCTAGTCTAGAAGTATCATTGTTAGATCTAAGGGATCTCATCAATTGTTCAAAGTACTTAATAGCTTCACTAAGTTTATTGAACCTTTTAGTAAAATCTTTTCCCCTTTCTAGATCATTGTTTAATTGTTCATTCTATAACTTTAGTGTTGTGATCTCAATTTCTTTACTATGTATTTCATGATTAGTGATAATGACTTGATTCATTGTCTCCAATTGCATGTGAATGATTCTATTTATCTTTGATGATTTATCTTCTAGTTTATAGGTCAAATTTCTTTTATCATCTTCAATCATTACTTTTTCTTCCATAGCTTTCTTTTTTTGTTTAGTTACCTTGCATACCAATATGGCCTATGATTCCTATTCTATCTTTAAATTTTTTATCTCTTCAGCTAGGGTATTGTTCTTTTCTATTAGATCTAAATTTGGTGCATAAAATTCATTAGAGTTTCCATTTGTAAATAGTTTAGTAGTGTCCATCTCTTGGTATTGTGTGTCATTCTCTTCAATAGCAATTTTCTTCCTTCTTCTCAATGGTTTATTTAGATCATCTCTTACTTCATTCAACTAATGTAGAATGAGTTGTATTTCAATCCGTTGGTTCTTAATAATCTTTCCCAACTTGTAGACTTTCATTTCCAAGTTCTTTCCTCAAAGCTACAAAGCTTTACTTTTAGAGGACTATGATCTGACACCAATTGTTAGAATTACAATAGGAAAGGTAAACTTTAAGAGGAAGGTGAATTTGTTCTTCAAACTTTTACCCATAAAATATTGACCATACATCCATCTCACAATTCAACAAGTAAACTAAAATATCATATAATTGATATACATCTAAAGTATATAAACAAGTAAGAATTCACACATGTATGACACAAGACGTGATTACCCAAAAGCCCTTCAATGAGAAGGTAAAATTGGGGTTGGAATGACACCCAAAAGTATTCAGTACTACAATAATAAAGTGTATCCAATCAAGGTCACAATGTTTGATCATGAAACATGATCTACCTTGTGAAAGGTCTACCTATTAAAAGCTTACAAAGACTGTTAAGTCTTACCATGTTAAAATATTTTAACACACTATTAGAAGTGTGCCTAATTAAATGACTTTAACTCACAATTAAATAAGTACCTTGTTAGAGGATTTCAATATAGTCTATTAGGATTACTCTATTAAGAAATTTATTTGATTTTCCTTTTAGAGTATCTTATCAATGATCCTACGATTAGCACTCCATTTCTTAACGTCAGATCACCTCTATATTGATGTGTACTTGATTGTTTCTAATCAAATGTCTCTCTTTTCTCCACCATTTCCTTTCCTCTATTCTTCTTTAACTAATTCTACCATGAAACTCAAATCATAATACCATGTTCACATTTAATGTCCTATTTGCACATACAAACTCTCCTTCTCTACACTTAGAATATTTAGGGTTTTTCTCCTTAAGAAGACCTAGGTGACTTAGGATTAGGTATGAATCAATGGCTATGATTCACCCATATTGCTTCTTAAAAATTCCCTTTTACTAAATGGATGCATGCAATGCATAGGGATTCATGCTTAAGATTCATCCTTATCTACAAAAGATTGTAAATCAATCCTTAAGTCTACTTTGAAATGGTATACATAGTAATTTGTGCCAATACAAATAACTATGTCAAAACTATGTTACTCAACATCTGAAGTCCCTAGTGCTTGACACTAACTATAACTTCAATACTATCACTCAACATCTAAATAACTCAAAATGCACTACTTCTAGTTGGAACCTAAATCATTCAGTACATACTATCTACTTGGCATCTAAGTGACTTGACACTTGAGTCACTTGGCACTCACTATTTACTCTACATGCTCTAACTTATATGTTGTACTTGACATATGTTACTTGTTTGACATTAACTAAGTAAATAACTTAAGTGTATAGACACTCACTTCTCAAAACCAATCTAAGATTAACAAGAAATATGTATTGAGGAATAGACATCCATACCTTAATCCTTGTTTCTTGGTCCTACATAGATTCATCATCAGTTAATCTCTCAACATCTCACATAATTCAAACTTTTTTCCTTCAAGAATGGTTTCATCAAAAACCTATATGGTTGTTCTAGGTTTTTTGTCAAATTTAGAAATTTGATAGATCTTTTAGCCAATCACCAAAGAAGTGAAATCTATGTGTTTTTCCTTAATATTTCTTGCTTCAAATGTAATATAGTCTTTTCTATACCTAATAGACCCATCAATTTGAATTTTAGGGTGCGATTCTTTCACACATTTACAACCATTTCCTAGTAATCTTGTTATAGTACTTATGATTTCCTTGGTAATTTCCACTTTTTCATTCTCCAAACATACCTAATCCCCATGCATTCTACTAAGTATAGTTTTAATCCATTCTTCATCTAGATTCTTAGCTAGATGGACAATATTTGTTAGTCCAAATTTGTCATTTTGTGGCTCCTTGGTCTTGAATAGTTCTTTGTATGCTGGTTCAATTTCTTCATTAAAAAATTCAATTTGATTACTTTGAAGATATGTGGTTACATATTCCATCAATAGTACTCCATCTAGTATTTTTCATAAGGCTCATTCTCTAGCTAGGTCTTTTAATTTGAACAAATATATATTATACTATCACTCTTCTACATCAACTGTTTGTGCCTACATATTACTTCCTTCCATGTTTCTCACTTTCAATGCTTTTCTATCATAATTTTTGTAAATACAATAAGAAAAGTAAACTCTGAGAGGGGTGGCAGTGAATCAACACTTAAAACGTTCAACCTCAAAATCATTCACCACACATCCATCTCACAATCTATGAATATAAATTGAAATACCAAATTAAGTATATACATCCATAGCATGAAAGTAAATATATTCAACACATGTATGACACAAGATATTTGGTTACCTAGAAACCCTCCAAGGGCAAGGTGAAACTAGGGTAGAGATGACACTCACTAATCTTCACTACTACAATAATAAAGTGTATCCAATGAAGGTTATATTATTTTGATCATGAAACATGATCTATCCTATAGAAGGTTTTCCATGTTAAAGGCTTACAGGATTGTTAGATCTTACCCTGTTAAAGGATTTCTACACCTTTTTAGAAGAGTGCCTAGTAAAAGGAATTTCACTTACAATGAAGTAAGCACATTGTTAAATGATTTACAACAACTTGTTAAGACTAATCTATTAAGAGATTTAACTGATTCACCTATTAGAATCTCTCAACAATGATTCTTTAGTTAGCATTCTATTTCTTGATTGTAGATCACCTCTTTCCTTATGTGTACTTGATCCTTACTAATCAAATGTATCTCTATTTTCTTCTAATTCATTTTGTCTGTTCTCCTCTAAATGATTTTGCAATGTATTTCCACTCACAACTCCTTAGTCACCATGAATTCTCTATTTGCACATGAAAACTTCTCTCTTTTCTCCTCTCACATTCATTTAAAAAGTTTAGGGATTTTCCTCCTTAAGAAGACCTAGGTGACTAAGGGTTAAGTATGAATCAATGATTGTGATTCACCCATATTGCCTCTTAATCTATCCCTTTTTCTAAATGGCTACATGTAATGCATAGAGATTCACAATAAAGGTTTTTCCTTATCATTTAAGATCACAAAAAAAACCTTAGGTCAGATAAAAAATGGTTTACATAGTAGTTTACACCATTAAAAAGAACTATCTCAATACTATATAACTTAGCACTTGAAGTCCCTAATTCTCAGCATCAATTGTGACTTCAATGTTGTAACTTGGCCTTTGAATGACTCAACATCTATTAATCACTCCACATCTGAATCACTCGATACATACGATCTACTCATCACTTGAGTAGCTTGGCACTTACTAGTTATTGATGGGGACACAACCCAAGAACAGAATGGACACAACAGAAAAGGGAAATTATATTAACTAATAAAATAAGCTAGTACAAATAGTACAGAGAAAATAAACTTAAAAACATGCCCTAAGGGCTTACAATAGCATAAATCTGGAGAATATTTTTCCTTTTAGCACCTCCTCTCAAACTCCACTCCGAACTGCCTTTTACAATGCCAGAAATCTCCTTAAATAGACCCCAAAGGGTTAAGGACTAGGAGTACATTCTAGAAAGTGCTAGTAGGCATCCACTGATGATATAGAAGGTTTCAGAAGCTGCGTTAGAAGTCGGTGCAAATCTAGAAGAATCTAGAAACGATAACCGAACTTCTGGGAGGCATAACTTTTGAACCGTAGCTCTGATTGATGAATCGTTTACATTTTCAAAAATCTCTCAAAGCGCTCTATAGCCCTATGCACCAGCTTTGCTCGTCCCCCATTTTTCAACCCTTTTCAAGGTCATTTAATGCCCCAAAACTAACTTTGAAGCATTCTTAGGAGGTCTCCAAAACCCAAAAAACTGTAATAACTTTCAAACCGTGGGGCCTATTGACCTGATTCTTTTTCTGGAATGCTCTAAATCATGATTACATTCATCTAACCAATTCACACCTTATAGTTTACCGAAATGATTGCCCAAATACATGCTCCTATTTTTTTGAGATTTTCAAACGCACTAATAGTTGAACTATGAGCATTGGAACCTTTATTTGAGCCAAATGGGTATCCAAAAATGTAAAGACATGAAACATAAACTAAGTCTAAGTACATTTTTTTTGGGTGACATAAGATTGCCCTTATACCTCTGGATGCTCCTGCATCAGACTCCCAGGGTAGATTGAAAAGTGACCCTGTCACTTTATGGATGGTAGAGGAAATCCTAAATGAAAAACCTCAGCTGCTAAAATCCAAGTTGTGTCCTCAATCGGCCGTCCTTTCCATTTGACCAAATACTCTTCATACTGCATGTTTCTGGTACTCCTACCCACACGATGATCTAGAATGTCTTCTATCTCCTCCTTCTTAGAAGCAGGAATTGGACATGGCACTAAAACCAACTCCTCATCTGCACCATCATCATGATATTCTGTTAAATCTACAATGTTGAAGATGGGAGAAATGTGAATACCTTCTGGTAGCTCCACCTCATATGCGTTTCCTGAGTCATGTTTCTTCAGAATTTTGCAGGGGCCAAATTTTTTTCATTTTCAGCTTGTTGTAAGTACCAACTGGAAATCTTTCTTTTCGTAAGTGCACCATGACTAAATCTCCTACTTGGAATTCCTTATGTCTTCTCCTTTGATCAGCCCTAGCTTTATACTCTTGATTCATCTTGGTAATGTGTGCTTGAACCTCCTCATGTAGAAACTTGATATGTTCAACAAATTCCTTAGCTTCAACACTTTTCCTCTCCCCTTATTCTATCTTCCTCAATTCTGTTGCAGTCCTTGGGCTATTCCCATATACAATTTGGAATGGTGATTTTCTAGTACTCCTATTTACAGAGTTATTATAAGCAAACTCTGCCTATGGTAGAATCAAATCCCATCCCTTGGGCTTATCCCCAACTAAACATCTCAGCAAATTTCCCAAACTTCTATTTACCACTTCTGTTTGACAATCAGTCTATGGGTGATTTGTGGAACTGAATTTTAGGTCTGTTCTCAACTTCTTCCACAATGCCCTCCAGAAATACCCCACAAATTTAGTATCTCTGTCAGAAACTATACTCCTTGGAAGACCATGTAGTCTTACCACCTCTTTGAAAAACAAGTCTGCAATATGGACAACATCATTAGTTTTGTGGCATGGAATGAAATGTGCCATTTTGGGGAACCTATCAACCTCCACAAATACTGAGTCATTACCCCTTTGTGTCCTTGGAAATCCAACAACAAAATCCATACTTATGTCCTCCCATGGCTTTGATGGAATAGGCAATGGCTGATATAGGCCAGTATTTTGACTAAACCCCTTGGCAACTTGAAAAACCTCGCAACTCTGTACAAACTTCTTCACATCTTGTGTAATTTGAGGCCAAAAATAATGTTCTTTAAGAATGGCAATGGTCTTATCCTGACCAAAATGTCTTGCCATCCCTCCACTGTGTTTCTCCTTAATCAGATTTTCCCTCATGGAAATCCTTGGAATGCACAATTGACTAGCTTTGAACAACATGCCATCCTGAATCAAATAGTCTAACCACTTGGTTCTATCTACAGCAACAGGTTCTTTACAAGCTTTCCATGCTACAGCAAAATCAGGATCCTCAAGGTACAAATTTTTGAGTTCATCAAACCCAACTACTTCAACCTACATTGTTGTAAGCAACAACTGTCTCCTACTTAGTGCATCTGCAACCCTGTTAGATTTTCCACTTCTATGCTTCAACGCAAATGTATAACTCTGCAAGAATTCTACCCACTTCATATGCTTCTAATTCAATTTACCTTGGCTATTTAGGTACTATAATTCTTGATGATCAGTATACAAAACAAATTCCTTTGGCAATAAATAATGCCTCCATTTCTTTAAGGCCTGAACTATTGCATAGAACTCTTAATCATAAACAGAATACTTCTTCTTTGCATTATTCAATTTTTCACTAACATATGCAATAGGCTTACCTTCTTGGCTTAATATAGCCCCAATAGTGCTACCACTAGCATCACAATCTACCTGGAATACTTTTCTAAAATGGTGAAGTGCCAACACAGGCTGTTCAGTCACCTTCTTCTTCAGCAATTCAAAACTTCTCGTAGCTACTGCAGTCCATTTGAACTCTTTTCTATCCCCTCTTATTGTATCAGTTAGGGGTGCACATATGCCACTGAAATTCTTAATAAACTTCCTGTAAAAACTAACCAGACCATGAAATGATCTTACCTCAGTAGAAGACCTCAGAGTAGGCCATTCCAAGATGGCTTTTACCTTCTCTGGATCCATTTTGAGACCTTTAGGTGATATAACAAACCCCAAATAGACTAATTCCCTTTTTGCAAAGACACACTTTTTTAGATTAATTAATAGTTTCTCTTCCCTTAGCCTTTCAAGGACACTACGAATATGCAGTAAATGTTCTTCCAAAGTCTTGCTAAAAATTAAAATATCATCCAAATAGACAATAACAAATTTTCCCAAGAACTTCTTAAGTACCTCATTAATGAGCCGCATGAAGGTGCTTGGGGCATTCATCAATCCAAAGGGCATGACTAACCACTCATAAAGACCCTCCTTGATCTTGAAGGTTGTTTTCCACTCATATCCTTCTTGAATCCATATCTGATGATAGCCACTCTTCAGATCTATCTTTGTGAAGTATTGAGCTCCACTCAAGTAGTCCATAAGATCATCCATCCTTGGTAAAGAAAACTGGTACTTGATGGTTATCCTATTTATAGCTCGAGAATCTGTACACATCCTCCACTCTCCATCCTTCTTTGGTGCAAGTACTGCAAGTACTACACATGGACTCAGGCTCTCTCCAATCAAGCCCTTCCTCAGCAACTCCTGAACCTATCTATTTAGCTCCTTTGTTTCAGTAGGAGTCATCCTATGAGTAGCCTTTTTAGGAAAACTAGCTCCTAGAATCAGATCTATCTGATGACTGATTTGCCTTACTGGTGCCAATCCATCTAGAACATTATCAGAGATAATATCTCCAAATTCCCCTAGTAAATCTGAAACTTCAAATGGTATTTCACTACTACGTTCTTTATCTTTCCTAGGAATCAAAGCATAGCACATATGCTGATGTTTCATGCCATCTAAAAACTTCCTTCCATCAAGAAGACAAATCCTAGCACTGCTACATACCTTTTCACATTCCTTTTTCATGGGCTTCAATTTGTGGCAAACTCCATCCTTTGTCAGAGAGTATGTGTTTGCACGTCCATGATGTATTGCATGTCTATCAAACTGCCATGGTCTACCCAACAATAGATGGCAAACATCCATTGAAATAACATCATAGAGAACTTCATCATGGTAACTCCCAATTTTGAATTTTACTAAACATTGTTCACTTACCAGGACCTTATGATCATCTTTTACCCAAGAAATCCGATAGGGTTGGGGATATTTCTCCCTCTTGAGCTTTAGCTTAGAGACCATCTCTTCTGATACCAGGTTATCAGTGCTACCACCATCAATGATCACATCACAAAATTTATCTTCACACTTGCATCTGGTATGAAAAAAACTCCTTCATTGTCCTAGTTCATTCTCACCACTTAGTAGGACTCTTTCATTTACCAAGGTCTCTCCTCTTTCTGCATCCTCTGAATGTGATGATTGTGCATCCTCATCCACATGAGCAATCCTAGCTTGGCCCTCAGCTCTCCTATCTGTCCTTCCTTGTCATTGAGGGCATTCAAAGGCACGATGAGCTTCTTCATTGCAATGGAAACAGGTACCACAAAAGCCTCCTCTTCCTTGTCCACGTCCTCTACCTCTTCCTCTTTGATTTCCAAAGTCTTGATCATGGGAGCGGTTGAAACCCTCATTCCTCTGGTTTCTGCTAGTACCCACATCTTCATTTTTCTTTTGGGTTTCATTGTGGCCTCCAGATGATCTACCACTTCCCCTTCCTCCTTGACTATGCCCTCTTTGTCTTCCTTCAAACATTTTATTCAGCTTCTCTTCAACTCATAGGGTAAACTGGTATGCCTCTTCAATGCTGGTCATTCTTACCAGACTTAATTCCTCCTGGATGCTAGGTCGCAACCCACTGATATAACGAGCAACCTTCTCCTTATTTGCTTATGCATGCCCCACTCTAATCAAGAGTCGATAAAACTCCTCTGTATATTCTTGGACTGATCTTCTTGCTTGCTTTAACCCATGCATCTTCTTAAACAGATCAAGCTCGTAGTCCACAGGAATGAACTGCTTCTTCAATTTGTCCACCATGCGATCCCATCTTGTGATCTTCTCCTTTCCTCTTCTAAGCCTTTCCAGTTGAACCTCTTGCCACCAAATTTTTGCATGGCCTTTCAGTTTGGCCTTTGCAAACTTAACCCTATCTAGGTCCCTTATAGCCTCATACTCAAAGTATTCTCCAGTTCATTGATCGAATCGATCAACTCATCTGGTTTCAGATTTCCTGAAAATATACCCACTTCAATTGTAGGTCTTTTTCCAAACTTAGTAATGGCCCTAAAAAGGCTTTCCTCTACAGGATTCAAAACTTCCTCGTCAACTTCCTCTTCTGGTCCCATTACTTCCTCTTTGTTTTCATCCTCACTATTGTCACCTGTGGCAACATTTGCTCCTCTACGAAGCTCCTCTTGCAATGCTTGTACCTGCCTCTGGAGGGCTCTAACCTCCTCAGGATCAATAGCTTTGGCCCTTTCGCCATGCTCTCTTCATGGAGGCATCTTCTAACTCAAACCCACAACCACACAGTCCTGGTGCAAATTGCCTCACAGTCGGCGCTCTGTCTACACACTTAGGAAAACTCGCTCTGATACGACTTGATGGGGACACAACCCAAGAACAGAATGGACACAACAGAAAAGGGAAAATATATTAACTGATAAAATAAGCTAGTACAAATAGTATAGAGAAAATAAACTTCATAACATTCCCTAAGGGCTTACAATAGCATAAATCTGGAAAAAATATTTCTCCATTTAGCACCTCCTCTCAAACTCCACTCCGAACTGCCTTTTACAATGCCAGAAATCTCCTTAAATAGACCCTGAAGGGTTAAGGACTAGGAGTACATTCTAGAAAGTGCTAGTAGGCATCTACCAAAAAAATAGAAGGTTCTAAAAGCTGCATCAGAAGTCGGTGCAAATCTAGAAGAATCTAGAAATGGTAACCGAACTTCCGGGAGGCATAACTTTTGAACCGTAGCTCCGATTGACGAACCGTTTACATTTTCAGAAAGCTCTTGAAGTTCTCTATAGCTATATGGATAGGCTTTGATCGTCCCCTATTTTTCAACCCTTTTTGAGGTCATTTAATGCCCCAAACCTGACTTTGAAGCATTCTTAGGAGGTCTCCAAAACCCAAAAAACTGCAATAACTTTCAAACCATGGGGCCTATTGACCTGATTCTTTTTTTGGAATGCTCTAAATCATGATTACATTCATCTGGCCAATTCACACCTTCTAGTTTATCGAAATGATGGCCCAAATACATGCTCCTATTTTTTTTGAGATTTTCAAACACACTGATAGTTGAACTATGAGAGTTGGAACCTTTATTTGAGCCAAATGGGTATCCAAAAATGTAAAGACATGAAATAGAAACTAAGTCTAAGTACATTTTTTTTTGGGTGACACAGGATTGCCCTTATACCTCTGGATGCTCCTGCATTAGTTACTCAACACATACTGACATGTTATGTTCGACATGCATTATTTGTTTAGCATGAACAAAGTACATAAATTATAAATGACTTAAGTGTATAGACACTTATTTGTCAAAACCAATCTAAGATCAACAATCTCCCCCCTTTGACATGAGTGATAAAAAAAAATGGTCATCCATGAATGATCTTCAATTATGAGCATAACTCATATATTCAATATCTTTGATTGGATTATATACAAAATATCAAAATTTTGCAAAATCTTATGACACATAATTCATACCTCAAAATTTAATCCCCTAAATTAATTGTGTTGTTCTATATCTGAACCAAAATCATTCCTCCTATTGAGTAGATTTGCATAAGCTAGTTTATATACTCTATTTCTTTCATTAACTTCCCATTTCTAAAAAATAGTAGCTCCCCAAAGAATATTATCTCCCCCTTTTTGACACTTATGTCAAAGGATTATACACGTATAGTATGTTTTTCAAAAAATGTTTCATGGACATCAACAATAATTTTCAAAGCAGCAACTCAATTGTCACAAGCTACCTTTAATGATTTGATTAGGATAGCTAGCTTAGTAGTAAGGTGTACTAAGCATTCATGAGTTGAAAGATGTGGATGTCTCTTCATGAGTGTTTTAGCAAATGCTAGTTCCTTGTGCAATATCTCCCTATGTGGAGTTAGGATAGATTGGATGCTAATCAATTTACCCTTAATGTTTACTTCATTTGCATGTAATACTGCTAATTGATTCTTAGAGTTCAGGAGATTCCTAAAATGTTTCTCACTCTAGGCTAGAGACCTTGGTAGAGTTATGGAAATTGACTACATATGACTCTACAAATTTATTATTTGACTCCTGACTTCCTATGTGAAACGTGTTGGATTGCATGATAGGGTTTATAAAGAGAAAATGTTCTCTAGTACCCTTTTTCATATTGTTAGTATTGGTTGGGTAAAAGTATAAAGTTGTGTTACCTTTTAGGCTAACTAATTATAATGACTAAATTTGAGTATTTCTATCTAAAAATTAATTTTGTTGGAAGATATCATCTAGAAAAATTCATTCTAGATAAGTCATATATGGTCTCACACTTTTCCAATTAAAAATGTATATTAAATTCATGTTTTATAGTAGTTTGTATCAAATTATTAAGGAAATATATTTATTTTGATGAAGACTACTCGATGAAGAGATTTAACTAATTCACCTCTTAGAATGTCTTAGCAAAAATCCTTTAGTTAGCACTCCATTGCTTTATGACAAACCACCTCTTTCCTAATGTGTATATAATCCTTACTGATCAGATGTATCTTTGATGTCTTCTAATTCCTTTCTTCTATTCTCCTCTAACTAATTTTTCAATGTATCTCAACTAACAACTCCTTAGTCACCATGAATTCTTTGTTTGTGCATACAAACT
Source organism: Cupressus sempervirens (assembly GCA_028749045.1). Taxonomy (NCBI): domain Eukaryota; kingdom Viridiplantae; phylum Streptophyta; class Pinopsida; order Cupressales; family Cupressaceae; genus Cupressus; species Cupressus sempervirens. Next base: position 320,177,674 of record CM053792.1, read on the forward strand.
TCTCTCTTTTCTCCTCTCACATTCATTTAAAAGTTTATGGTTTATCCTCCTTAAGAAGACCTACATGACTAAGGGTTAGATATGAATCAATGATTGTGATTCACAAATATTGTCACTTAATCCTTCCCTTTTTCTAATTGGCTACATTTAATGCATAGGGATTCACAACAAGGATTCATCCTTATCATCTAAGATCACAAAATAATCCTTCTGTCAGCTAAAAAGTTGTTTAGGTAGTAATTGTGCCATTACAAACAACTATGTCAAAAATGTATAACCTCACACCTGAAGTTCCTAATTCTTGGCATCAATTGCAACTTCAATTCTATAACTTAGCATCTAAATGACTTGGCATCAATTGATCAGTTGGCATCTAAATGACTTGACATATACTATCTGCTCAACACTTGAGTGACTCAACACTCACTAGTTACTTGACACATACTGACATGTTATGGTTGACATGCATTACTTGTTCGGCATGAACTAAGTACATAACTTATAAATGACCTAAGTGTATAGACACTCATTTGTTAAAACCAATTTGAGATCAATAATAATCTCATTGTTTTTCTATTGCACTTGCTTCCTTTTGTTTTTTCACACATTTTTAATATGAAAATTTTGAGAGGTATAAAGGTCTTAAGGGATAATCAATTAAGAATGCAATATTCTCCTTTTAATTTTTCTCAAGTTTAGACTTCATTTCTATCATGCGCTTAGAGAAATGAAGGTAAGAAAGATCATTTGTCTCTTCTAGTTCTTTGTATTGAGTGTATAGGTCTTGAAACTCTTTACTGGTGTGGAGGGTATCATGATCATTACACTTATTATAGCACTAATACAAAAATAATAATTTATGATTAAATAAAAGACTAAAACTTGTAGATACATGACCAATTTTGATCACATCACCATTGGTAGATTATTATTGATCATAAATATCACTACCAAATTATGACTAAACTATTTTAATCCTTAATTTGGTCACTAATTTGAACATTTATTAGGTTGTTGATTGTTATTAAATAGTAGCTTAGTTGGTAGTTTATCTAGTAATTTATTTGGTAGTTGATTTTTATTAAATAGTAGTTTATGTTTGTAGTATATTTGGTATTTGATTTGAGAGTATATTTTGTAGTGTATTTAGTAGTTGATTTGATAATTGATTCAATAGTTAATTTGGTAGCTGATTTGGTATCATATTTGGTAACATATTCGATAGTGGGTTTGGTACCATTTTTGGTAGTATATTTATTAGTTGATTTAGTAGTTGACTACTCATTTATTTGATAGTTATTTTTTGTCATTTACTTGTTCATTTCCATTAATTAGTACTACATATAGTTATGAAATGAATAATTTATTGAATCCCATAAATTTTAAAACACAAAAAAAGTGATATTAGAGTTGAACTAAAACATTAAAGTGAATGAAAATATTACATGTGAACAACACTAAAATTAAAATATTGATTCAACATCATGATAATAAATGGGAACTTGGGATTAAAATTTTAATTCAAATATATATAAGTAATAATAAGTCAAAATTTTGTAAAGAGTATACACATAGATATAATAAAAATTATCACAATTGTCTTAAGAGTTTCCAACTCTTTACAATACACTTCAATAATTAAAATATTTAAACAACACGTACAAAATACCACAATATAAAGAAATGAACCATATTTTCTAACAAATAACACATTGATCAACTATGTCATTTCCCCAAAATAATTCAATGAATACCATGTGAAATTTCTCTTTCTCTTCGAGATGAATAGCTCCATCTATTTTATCTTTGCAAGTAAATAATGCACTACTCTTAACCATTCTAATGTTTACATTGGTATTTGTAGTTATATTCAAGTTTACTCCATGTAAAATAGATAATGAACAAGTAATCCTAATACCAGAAATAAGACTATCATATGGATTCAAAACATTAACTTTGTCCCCTTCTTTGAGTTTATCAAAACATTTTAGGAAAAAATGAAAAAAAGAACATATTAGATGGCATAGGTAATGAAAGGATAAAAATACAATATTCAATATTAATGTAGTACTTATGATAAAGATTCATTTTCCATTGCTAAAGATAAAACATTTTTGTAAAAAATTAAGGACATTCATTAAATGTTTTGATTAAGTAAAGCATGTTTTAAAGGACCCAAAACCTATACAATAGTAGAGTTCTAGAAACAAGCAAGAGAAATGAACTATAGAAAAAAGAAACCAAGACCAAACATGAAACAAACCTCAGAAAACAAAAAGAGGTCATAGAGGATAGTGCTGCAAAAAATGGAAAAGTTCTAGCAAAGGAATAGCAACCGACAAACTAAGGAGTATTGATCAGATTCATAGCCTAGTCCACTAGAGAATGCATGGTTTCAGCAGCAACTTTGATGCATACTAGGTCCTTGAGAATCAGTCCCCAAGGGAGAATCTTGGTCTTTAGCTACCTCATTCTTCTTTAGGAAGGTAAAAACATTTTTCACCATTTCCTTAAGTTTTTTGTCCATGTTTCCTAGTCTAGATTCAAGTTTTGACACTTTCCCTTGGGCACTACTAATATCCTTGTCCATAACCCTCTATTTAGCTTCCAACATAGGAATCTTATGCATCAAATTTTTAACTTCTTCAGCATTCCTATGACCTCTGAGAGTTTGTCAATATGTTTTCCTAGGGTTCTTTGCCCTCTCACAATTTTGGAAAATTGTTCCATTTCCTTATTTAGCAGAAACATTTTATGCTTTAAGATGCCAATGTCCTTCTGAATAGAGCTTGGGTTGCCAAACATACCTTTAGAAAACCCTAACCCACTATCACCCCCTTTAGATGTAGACCCCTACTCATCAATATCAGCATCACAATCATCTTTAACTTTATTAGCATTTTTATTGACCTGATACCACACAGGCTTCCTTTTCCTCTCCAGGCGTTGAGCCAAAGGCTCGTCATTAGAATGCATAGAAACTCTCTCATGTAGACAACCCTTACCCTTACCTTTATTGCCTCCACTATTTTTGATGTGCTCATGAACAATTTCTTCAACAAAATCACTTTCCCTCTCCTAGTTAGAATCCTCCTTCTTAGTATTCTTCTTCTTTTTCTTATTGCTACCACCAGAACCAATTTTAGGGCTAGCCAAGCCTCCTTCAGCCTCATCTTGTGTATCAGAGTCATAGCCTTTTTCTTGAATACTCCCTTTAGTTTCTTGATCTTCCACTTTAAAATTCCTTCGTTTCTGGATTTTTTTAGATTTGAGCACATTCATGATCAAAACCATAAGCCCTTTATGACATACATGTTCCCCAGTTGGGTCACACTAAATGGCTTGAGTAGAAATGGCAAGAGATTGCAACAGGTAGGGAGGAAAATTTACCCTAATATTATGTCAAAAATGGTTTGCAAGCACAAAGTGATAACCATACAATTTGGTATATCTACCATCCAAAGTTAAATATTCCATAATGACAAAGAAAATAAACTACCACAGATGAGACACAAAAGCCAAGTTAAAGTAAGAAGTACCTATCTTAACGAGACAGTTTCTTTCCTATTCGGTCTCAAAAAAATCATCAATTTCCTTGTCCTATATCTTCCTTTCCCTATAGAAATTCATCTCGTCCAAATCCAACCTACTAGCCTCTTCAATGGTCTCAACTATAACCTCCATCCTTTGATTCCCAACCAAAATTTGTCCAAACTTTCAAGATTTTACAAAATGGTGCATGATAGCAGGATTATTTCCTTTAAGTCTCTCCATGTAGCTGGTAAAATTGCCACACCTAAGGATATCCCAAACCTCTGGTTTATTCTTCCATTCTAAAAAACTATGAAGTTCGACCTATTTCCACTTTCCCCCCATAATCTCTGCAAAAAACACCCTAAATTGCTCTAACTAAGAAACCCAAAACTCTCTGCAAGATGAGGCTGTGGTTTCCTCACACTGAAGAACCCCAATCACCCTGCAATTACCACAACCTAAACATTGATAGAAAGAAGTAACCCATAATTTGTGCGAGCTGCCAACATTTCCAAAATTAATTGCCCACTTCACTAAAAAGAGGTAAAAATTATAATTCCTTGACAACATCATTATTCAAAGATGTTTGTTGGGATTTCCATTTTTCATGCTTGAAAAACTTGCTGCCATTAGTAGGTACAGTGGCATATGAATCCCATATGATTTTTTGATCATTATAACATGCCACATTGGAAGCCCAATTAGCCAAGCCATTTTCTTCCCTATAATTATGCGAAATATTGTAATTTTGAAAAGAATTAATAATATCCCTAGCCTTGGATATAATGTTACTAATGTTCCATGATGATGTGTATATGTTCTTTAAGAAATTTATAATGTTGAGGGAATCACCTTCAATCCAAATATTTACTAGATTCAAGTCTTTGGCATACATAAGACCATAAAGTGTTGTAGAGGCTTCCATAACATGATTGGTTTGACACCCCAAAGGTATAGTCAACTACCAACAAAATCACCATTAGAATTCCTAATCACCACTCCATAGCTAGCAATGCCTAGGTTCCCTTTCAAGGCCACATCAAAGTTCATATTAAACCAATTAGTTGGAGTATAATCCCATCTAACACTTTCCCTTAGGTTAGGATCCTTTGTATGTAGAATCAAGCTCCTAATATTCAAATTATTCATCACCCTCCCATCCCAATCATTAGAAGGTTGCTATCTCTTACTTCAAATTTTGATATTTTCATGCAGAAGGACCTTGATTTTATGGAAAACCTTAATAGAGTTTGATTCCACTCCTCTAAAGATCCTATCATTACATTCTTTCCAGATTCCCCAGCAAAGATAAGGAAGTATAAAATCCCACAATTTAATAATTAGAAGGTTCTTAGAAGGAGCTTTCCACGACAAAATGAACAACTGGATAGTAGTATGAGGGACCCAATCCATATTCATTAAGTTCCAAATTTTATCCTAAACCTTAGTAGTAAAGGGGAAATGGAGCATTAAATGATCCACCAATTCCTCATCATTCTTGCAAAGAACACACTGATTAACAATGAAGAATCCTCTCTTCTTGAGATTATCAAGGGTTAAAATTTTGTTTTGCAATAGGATCCAAAAAAAGATATTAATTTTAGGAGTCATCCCTTTTACCCAAGCCATTGCCCAGCAGGGAACCTCATAATCTTCAAAATAATTATCAAAAGCCAACAAAGTAGAGTACACACCACTAGGATCCTTTTTCCAAATTAGAACATCATCTTCATGGTTCAGACAATAAGAATTCAAGCATTTAGCAAGCTCATTAAGATTTGAATCCATGCTAAGAAGATTCACCCATGAGTCATTCTTCCAATAATCACTCACTAGAGTACCAAACTGAGTCTTGCATTGCTCCATAAACCCATTCCATCTTGGATCCTCACAGAGGTGGAAATCCAAAATCCAAATATCTTCCAAAAAAAGTATCTTCAAACCATTTCTAGCCTTCCATTTGACTCCTTTCCTTAAAATGTGTTTAAATTTTTGAGCATTCTTCTAAATCTGAGATCCCCCTTGATCAAAATTAGAAACAAGGAAATGCTAAAAATCAAAGTTATTCCAATTATATTTATAATCCCAAATATTCCTCGATTCCCCCTCTTCCCTATGCCATCTCCAAAGAAGTTTAGCCAAAAAAAGTTCATTCATAAAATAAATCCTCTAAAGCCCGAGCCCTCCCTTCCCCTTGGGAATGCAAACATTCTCCTAGGCAATAAGAGGAAGTCTCTTTTTAGTCTCGATACCTATCCACAAAAATGTTTTCTATATTTTCTCAATAGCAAGTGCAAACTTTCTCAAGATTTTAGGGACACTCAAAGCATAATATCCCTGAATCTCTTATTAAAGCCAAATACTTCCAAGCACCTAAGGATGAAATTCTAGTCAACTCTATCATATGCTTTAGAGAGATCAAGCTTAAGAAAAAAACCTTCCTTCTTAGATGCGACAAGAGAATGGATGTTTTCATGAACCGTAATTATGGAATCCAAGATCTGCCTACTAGGAACAAAGCCATTTTGCTAACCAAAAATAATAGCTGGAAGAATGGAGAGAATTTTGAGAGTCAGAACTTTGGAATAATCTTATAAAAAGAATTGCATAAACTAATAGGCCTAAACTGATCCAAACTATTAGCACTGGGCTTCTTAGGAATAAGGGAAATGAAGGTCCCATTTAACTCTCTAAGAATGTTTCTTGAACCAAAAAATTTCTTAACACCATTAAAAACATTAGGACCAATGATATGCCAATATTTATGAAAGAACAAGAGGGGAAAACAATCAGGACCAGGGGCCTTATCACCCTCAAAAGAAAAAACCACCTTAGAAATCTCATCCAAATAGGGAATGGAAGTCAAGACTGAGTTTTGAGCTTCAAAAATATAGGAAAGAATATTGTCCAAGAACATTTGCTACTTTTCCATATTCAAGTTTGAGTCACACTGCAACAAGCTACAAAAGAACACCATGTCCTTCCTTTTAATGACAACTTCATTATCAATCATACATCAATTGTCATGAGTTTGGATATTCTATTAGCCATTCTATGCTTCAAGATAGTCATATGAAAGAACTTGGTATTTCTGAAACCTTCTTTAAGAAAAACTTTTTGGGAATGCTATCTCCAAAAGGCTCCTCCTTAGAAATGGGATCATGAAGTTCAACCAGTTTATTGCTCTCTTCTACCCTAGAGACCATCTCATAACCATAAGCTTGAATCTTATTTTGAATGTCTTTAAGCTCCTCCAATATCTTGATTTTGTTCTCAAAAATATTACCAAAAGTAGTTTTATTCCAGATTTTAATGTGTTTCTTGAGATTTTTCAGATTGGTTGCCACTCTAAACATAGATGTACCCTCAACTTCAATATTCCACTAATCTTGAATGAGGTTCTCCAAATTAGGATGAAGGGTCCACATTTTTTCAAATTTGAAAGGGAAATTCTTTTTAAAACTAAAAGGGTCAGTAGAAAAGAAAATTGTAAAGTGATCAGAGCCCACCTGAACTTGAGCATTAAGAGAGCATTTAAACTTCAAAATCCATTCAATGCTGATAAGGGCCTAGTCCAGTCTAACTTGAATAAGATCCTTACCAGCTCTTCTATTCATCCATGTGTACTCAACCCCATCTAAATCAAGATCATGAAGCATATGGGAGTCAATAAAGTGCATAAGATCTAATCTATTGCCCAAAATGGATTGATTACCTCCCCTTTTTTCGTATTCCTTTATAGGGGTATTAAAATCCCCTATCACCAACTAGTTATCCTCAACAAAAAGCTTTCTTTGATTAAAAATTTCTTCCCACAAAGCTTTCCTCCCCCATTTAGTATTAGGGGCATAAACATTAGTGAAAACCCAACTAAAATTATTCTTAGAATTAACAAAACACACATTCATCATATTTCTATTTTGACAAATAAGTTCTCCTTGAATCCATTTGTTAATACAGAACACTACCAAGCCACCTGAAGCACCATCAGAGTCACTTCCAAAAATCTTTCCTCCCTTAAAGATAGAAAGGCGTTCCATCTTATCTTTGAGAATCTTAGTTTCCTGGATAACAAAAATATTAGGTTTATTATCCCTAATAATATTTTTTAAAATATAATGTTTGTGAGGATTATTTAACCCTCAAAATATTCCATGATATGATCTTCATAGTTTAACAAAAATATTTGAATCAAGGATAGTTCTCCGACAACCATCAACTATACTCTTAATAGCCTCAAGTATTTTTTTGTGCTGATTAGAAGGTCTACCAGGAGAAGATGGTGAATACCCAACATCACCATTCTTAGATGGACCAATCTCACCCTTAGAAGGCTTGGAATCAACTTTGGCTCCCTTCTTGTTGTTATTCACTGGGGTAGAGATCTCTCCATCTTTAATCCTTCTGCCTCTAGATTTCTTCCCTCCTATTGTCCCATAGGTCCTAGAACTATGCTTTTTCATAGCTACTTCCTCAAAATGGGATATAGTGAGAATGTCCTCAACCACTCTACTAACAAAGGAGTTATCCTTCACAATAGGGGCCCGGGGTAATGTCTCCTTGTAGGAACCATGAAAAATCGTAATCCTATCCTCTATAAAAGGAATCTCCAAATTTGGAACCTCTAGAGGATCTAGGGAAGGGGTAGCCAAATCAGCCACCATTTTCAAAGGTAAGGAAGAGCTAAGGCCCTTTAAGGGACCTGAAAAAACAATATCCTCCCCATCTTGATTTCTCAAGTCAGATATCTCCCCATTCTCCTTTGAAATATCATGCAATACTAAGGTATCTTGGTGGGAAACAACATCCACACCAGCCACATCCACAATAGCCTCTGGATTGCTAGAAATTTCCTTATAAGCTTGGTTCTTAGTAGGAGAAGGCACCTCAGTAGTTGCCATAGCATCTCTATAGATAGAACATTCTTTTCCCCTACTAAAATGCTTCTTCTATCCAAATGATAAAGGTCCTTTGAAGGAACAAGCCCCACAACTTCCTTATGACCTTCCTTGTAGATTTCTAAATGAGCTTGGTTCTTAGTAGGAAAAAGCACCTCAACTATCACCACAACAGACTCTTTAGATAGATATTTTTTTTCCCCCACTAAAGAACTACTACTATCCAAATGGGCAATGTCCTTAGGATGAAAAGGCCCCTTGACTCGCACTGCTATCTCTTTAGGTTGGGCTCTTTTGACCCAAATTTTCTTTCTCTTCTTAGCATACTTTTTAGCTTTTCCTTTCAATAAAAGACATTTCTTAGCCCAGTGACCTACTTTCTTACAATGGAAGCAAGAAAAAGGGATAGATTCATATTCAATCCTCTGGTCCCAAACCCCAAGTTTAGATTTTAGAGCAATAGATTTTGGGAGGTCTATCCCATGGGATACCCCAACACAAAACCTGGTAAAGTTCAATCTCCTCCTAGAAACCATCACCAGATCTAAAGAGAGAAGTTCCTCGAAGCTATTGGCTATGCCTTTGAAAAAATCTTCCATCCAGAACTCAAGAGGGAGACCATGAAGTTTCACCCATATAGGAGCTTGAATAGTTGAATCATCTAAGGAGTAAAGATTGGGGGGCCATTTTTGTAAAATCATGATATGCTTCCCCATAACCCAAGGACTACTACACAAAATATCTCTCTTAAGAGAAAAAAAAAGAAAGAAAGCCTTTAGCCATAGCAGAAATATCCACTTGACCCTTCAAACACCATTTTATCTGCACAAAAGCTTGCACATCTTCAATATTAGGTCGTGCACCAATGAAACATCCAACCAGAGTAGACTCCATACAAGAGATGTTTCTATCAATAATCTAATCAGGAATCTCAATAGAAAACTTACCTTTCTCCTTCACTAAAATGTCTTTAACCGGTGGCAAAGTAGATTTTTTTATTCTATTTGCCCCCCCTGCATTTGTTAGGAACCTTCCATCATCCCTAGATTTGACAAGGAGATTCGCAGACTATTCTCTATGTATAGGGGGATTCAAAATCCTATTCCCACTTGAATTCTCACCGTTCCTACTCTCGCTTGCCATTTTTTAATGGATACAATCACTAAATGTTAAATAAATTGATAATATTAAATAAATAAATAATAATGGGATTTTGATGATGAGATTTAGGGAAATTACTTCTAAAAAATTGTGGACAAGGTGATATTATGGTAAACAGTTAAGGTCCCTAAATTATGAGGCAATAGTAGCCATTAAAGTTGATTATTGATATACATCCATGTACATGTAGTTAAGAATTATGCAATTTAATGATTGTTTTGAGTTTATACGAAACAACTAACAATCATATCCAAATCAAGGAAATTTAAAGTTTCATAGCACTGACCTCAAGTTTAGCATTGTTAGTACTATAAATACCATGGTCATCCTCTCCAAAATCAACATAATAACTATCAACATTGCCCTTTCATTTTTTATTTGTGTTCACATGATTTCTTTACATGTGGTTTAATTGTCATGTAAAGTTACTATAGTCCAAGTAAAGAATGCAAAAGCCTAAATATTTTTCCACAAAAAATTATGATTGGTAGAAATTATTATGAAACTTTCCAATTATGAAGCTTTCCAATTATCAATAATTATTTATCAAGTGGTGCCTAGTAAGAATTATGTAATATCCCTTGTAATAATGAAATTCAATATTAAATCATGATAAATATGCTTCAATAATTGATTTAAAAATTGAAATGATTATTATATGTCTTTATTATATGTCTATAACGAATTGTGAAATAAGCAAATAGAGTTATACACTTTATTATGAAATGTATTAACTATTTAATAATTGAAATAAAATTAATTATTAAATAAGCAACTACAAATTAATAAACAATTAACTTAGTCCTAAATAATTATTTCAAAATTGTATATAAGTAATCTTTAAATAGTAAATAAAGACACTAATAAAATTTCTTAAATAATACTATCTAAATACTTAAATACACTACTCCTTACCTAACAAGAGGGTCATAACTACAGACCCCACCATACATTGCAACCTTACACACACACACACACACACACACACACACACAACACACACACACACACACACACACACACACACACACATAAAAGCCACATCTTTTCATCTAATACATGCTTGAGAGATATTAGGAACTAAAATATGTAAGGATTAGGGTACATGTCAATGCAAAGGAGAACAATAGTCAAATAAAATTGAATGTGAGAAGGAATAGTTATGCCAAGAGGCATATATAGTGGGAGCAACAATTCCTAGCATGAGAATATTCCAAGGAATAATCTGTGTAAGGATAAAATATTTTGTTAGAGTTACAAATGAAATCGCTTTTAAAAATTAGTTTAAAATAGCAAATACCATTTGGCATTCACAAAATTGTTGAAAACCAAATTAAAATATGTAATTCCATTTGACAATCATAATTATTAACAAATAGAAATATAAAATAAATTTGATGGGAGTTAGAAACGAAATTTATTTTTAAAAATCAATTTACAATAGAAAATGTCATTTGGCATTCACAAAAATGTTAAAAAACAAATTAAAATGTGTAATTCCATTTGGAAATAATAATTATTAACAAATAGAAATAAAAACTAAATTTGATGGGAGTTACAAATGGAATTTATATTTAGAAATCAATTTAAAATACACAATAAGAAAGAAAATGGAGCAGTTACAAAGCATTCCTGAAATAATAGTTGGTTGAAATAATATAAGGCCAAATGGAGGCTAAAATATTAGCCCCAAAAAAATAGGGATTAAATAATTTCATTAAAAATTTAAATATTAAATTTTATTTTTTGCATGCACATTCATGTTTCTTTTAGGAGAGTGGTGGAATTTGAGACAAATTTGTGGAGTGTGAAGAGACATTCATTAGGGAATATGAGGAGTCTCTCACAAGTTATAAAAAAGGCTGATTATTTCACTTTCATTTTGAGTTTGGAGAGAGGAAGAGGTGGAGATTATTGGAGAAGTAGATAGGAGTTTTTGAAGAGGAGTTGATTGAAGTTTTGGAGTAACTTTTTTGTAGGTGATATTTCTACTTTTTATTTTTTTAAATTTAGTCTTGCAAATAGATTTAGATTTAGTTATGTATTTAGATTTAGATGTAGATTTAGTTTTAAAATTATTTATAGTGTTCTGTTGTGATTTAGATTTCGATTTCATATAGTTTCATTTAGATTTAAAATTGCATTCAAAATTATTTAGATTTTCATATAATAGTTTAGCCTTGCATGTTTGAATTAGATTCAGAATTGTATTCAAAATCTATTTGATAATACTTTTCATTTGCATGTTTTTTATGTATATGTTTCAAACTAGTTTTAGATTTTCATGTTTCATATTAGTTTTGGATTTGCATATTTTGAAATGGTTTTGGTTTGCATGTTTTGGATTTGTATGTTTTATAGTAGTTTTATATTTGCATGTTCCAAAAAAATTATATTTTCATGTTTCATAATAAAATGTTATAATTAATGTGGATGGAAATGTCATAATATCAATGAAATTTATATTTTATTCAAGTTAACAATTTATTTAAATAGACAACTCGTATATTTAGTTTTTATTTTGTCATTATTTAATTAGATTATATATGTTTTTTAGATAAGTAGTTTTTATTTTTTTTAAATGTATATAATATTTATGTTTGTAATGTTTGAAAATTGGAGGGCAATGCCACCATATTTCAAACATTACAATCTAAATGTTTCATTCTAAAAAGTTTTTTATTTTTATTTATCTTATTTTGAACATTATTCATTTCAATGAATTTACATTAATTTCTAGTACTTTTTTATTCTGATTATTTCTATATGTTGATGTTTGTGAGGCCTCGCCCCGACCCATCCTAGCATCGATGATACATTATTATTTTGATATTCATGACTCGATATGTTACAACATTATTGACGCAATGAACATTATTAAGCTATTTTGGATGTGTGATGCTTTACTTTCAAATGTTCAATTTCGTCATTTAAAGCTTTATAAACATGTATGATGATGAAGTGAATGAATATAGAGCTAACACTTCGATTTTTTCAATTTTAATGAATAGAATGAGATGAACAATTGAATTGTAGAAAAATGTATGTTTTAAATTACATGAAATTTTTGATGCATAATTTTACACACACACATGTGTTTCTTGAACTACTGATGTGTGCAATGAGTGTGCAAGAAATTTAGTTAGGAAATCCAATGGAAGGACAAAGCTGAACCCCTTGTTCATTTGTGCTATAATTGCATCATCTATCTTTAAGAGATTGTCATTTGGTTTTATTATTCTCCTAGCTTTTACTTGTTCCTATTAAGTCTTTAAGACTTAAAAATATTAAATTTATGCACCCTAGGAGTAAGGATATGGGTGAGGAGAACTTTCCAACCCTTTAGCCTCCTTGGTTGACTTTTAAGGTCACTCAAAAACCCTACTTTTGGTTGATTGCGAAAATAGATTGTCTCTTTACTTGAGTTGGTGACTCAAACTCCATCTTGAATTTACTTGAAGTCTAGTTGAGTTAAGGATCATTCTTAGAGGCTTTTTTTGAATAGTTTTGGTTTTTTCACCCAATCTCTAGTTTTGGAAAAAGTTGGAAGATTGAAGGAAAGAAAAGGAAAAGCTCTTCTCAAACTACCATTTTTGCCATAACTCTTTTGGTGAAGGTAGGAGTTCCTCACTTCTTGGACTTTTTTTTTTTCATTTGTTCATGCTTGAATCTTGCTAGAATCATGCATAAGGCATTGTTTTTTTTTTTTGTATTGCTTGCTTGTGTGTTGGGGTTGATTGGGAGGGATCTTATCTTGTTTTCTTTTGATGCAATTTTCATGCTTGCTTTGATGTTTTTGTGTTTTGAGGGGATTTCATGGGGATTTTTTTGGCAGCTCTCACCCTTGGATAGGGAAGAAGTGGCCATGTTTGGGGGAAGGGCCTTAGTTGGACCTCAATAGTGTAGAGTCTCCTCTCATGGTGAGAGGAGGGAAAAAGGGTAGGGTGTATGGGCCCCTACTTGTCATCCCATACCTTGGTTGTTATTGAGAATTCTTGATTATGGAAAGGAATGAAAATCCTTGTGGAAATAGCTTCAAAAGGGCCTTGTAAAAGAATGGAAGTTCTTAAAGTTTAGCCCCAAAAGGGCTATGTAATGGTATGGTGATTGACATCTCCTATTGAGAAAATCCACCTCCCCCCCTATTTTGGTTCCTTGTTGTACCTATTGTGCAAAATTGAGTTGGGAATGCATGCTTGAATTGTTCATCTTATTGGGTTGTTTCACCTCCATGTTGGCTCTTGTCTCTCCCTTGATTTCCTTGATGCATGGAGGACATTGAAAAAGATCTCTTGTGAAAGCCCTTGAAGAAAACTTGATTGAATTGTAATATTTGTTAAAATGTATTTTAAATGTTAATGTATTTGGCAAAGATGTCGAGTTTTCTTACTCGATCTTTCTTGATGGAGCCTTGAACTAGGATGAAGGCTCCATATATACATAGCAAGAACAAGATATATCCTAACCTAGGAAATTGGCTTCTAAAACAAAATGTGCATCTCCAAGAGTAAAAATGCTCTTTGGAAAATGTATGAGACAAAACTTTATTCCCCCCCCCCCCCCAAGTCATAAAGAATATTATTTGGATTATTCTTTTGTATTGCAAGCAAAAAAAAAGACCATGTTAAATCTTTTTAAAAAGATTATAAATTAAATGCATTCAAAATTAAAATATTTAAATGGACAATTTTTGTCTCCTCCCTACAACAAGACTTTTAGCATTTACTCTTATGGGTATCTAACCATCACTAAATCTAGCTTCAAATGATCTCCTGACAAATTTGTGTGCAGACCTGAGATTAGCATTAAACTCCATGCTGCACAAGGGCAGGGTACTTGCCTAGGTCTTCTTATCTATTCATATAATAAATCAAAACAAAAGTTAAATTAATTAAGATTGACCCCCTCCTTAATTATTCTCCCCATTCTCTTTTTTTTTAAACCCCCCCCCCTCCCCCCCCACCCCATCTAAGGGCTAGGTGTGACATCCCCATCCTCCCGCAGAAGGTACCACTATATTATTCATGGGATGGGATCGGGCAAAAAGAGGTTTTCATTTAAAACTTAACGAAACAAAAAAAACATAACCACCACCTCCTTTTCCAAGCGCTCATCTCTGTGCATGAGATCTCCCTCACACAAGGTAGGAAACTAGGTCTATAGCGCGTAGACCTTTGGCAGTGCACTACCCTTTTGGTAGTGAAGCCATGTGTGGGGACAGGCCCATTAGGCTTATGTATAAGGGAGGTAGGTTCTTGGGTAGTAGGGTAGCCTTTCATTTTTTTTGTTTTGTACAATGGTTAGTATGTTAGTTAGTGTTTGGATTAGTAGGTTATGTTGTTAGGTTAATATCATATTTAATTATGTAAGTATAGTTTGTTGGTATAGCTATTAGTATTAGTTAGTATGTATAGTGTAATAAATGTCAGTTAGGATAAAGATTTATCTTTATATTTTAAATTAAAAATGGAATTAATTATGTAATTAGATTTGTAGTCTTAGATAATGTTAGGAAGTAATATGATATTTCTATGTTAGTGTAGATGTTAGTATTTAAGAGTGTCTGAGTTGTTAGAATATTAAAGTAGTTTTAATTGAAATTAGAATATTTTAATTAAAATAATTTTAATAGTTTATTAGTTAGTTTTATATTTTTATGATTTGGTTAAATTAATCATAATATTGACATTTTTATATTGGACTTGAAGTTATAATAGTTTTGAATCAAGCTTAGTGTAACTTATAGATTTATTTGAATTAATTCTTGTCGAATTTTTTTTTTAAATTGTAAATAATGGATTTATATAAATTAGATCTTTATGAGAACGTAGGAAATAATTTTAAAAATAAAAATGTTACAACATAGAGATTATAGTTGATGATAATGTCTATCTCTATGGTACATACATTAAAGGCTAGTTAGATTTTGAATTAAAGTTTTAAGCATAATTAGCATGTGTAGGCTAGTTGGATTTTAAATTAATCTTCTAAAGTAACAAATTATCTTAATGTTAAATGTTTAAAATTCATAATGACATTTAACTTATCAAATAAATGGAAGGAACTAGTTAATTGGTTCCATCTTAGCTCAAACATCTAAACCTTTGTCGACCACATTATCTTATTGAATCTTAGTTCAAAAAAAAAAAAAATTGTGTGCATTTTTGCTCTTATATTTTGGGTATGAAATTTTGGCATCAGAGCCCATGTTTCAACACTAGGAACCTTAAACCATTATGCTTCTAAACCTAACTAAAGCTTCAATTGTGTAGGATGCATCATGTTACTCAGAGCAACTGATGTGGCAGAGGTCATAGGGCAAGAGGTGGTAGAACAGGACAAGAGGATGGATCACCACCTCCACCACCACCACCACCACCTCCACTATCGAATCTGAATCAAGACATTTTGGATGCCGTCTAGGCATTGATTGGCATAGTCTAGCAGAGGGTAGTACCTATAGTATAGCTAGGGTAGCAGATTCGTAGAAGGGAAACAAATATTTTGGGAGGAGGTAGGACCAGAGGTAGAGAGAGGAGTAGGAGTCCTCCACCAAGGTAGGTCGAGGGTTAGGGTGAGCATGAGGGTGAGTCGATACATCAAAGAGGACCAACACTCGGTAGACCTCCTAGACATATAGGAGATGATATTAGGGAGTTGATATGACATAAACCACCACACTTTACTAGTTCCACAGAGGGGACAGTAGCAGAGGCCTAGTTGTAGAGTCTTTAGTGATGCTTTGGATTACATCCTTATGGGAGTAATTTGAAGGCACATCTTGCAGTCCATCAGCTAAGAGGTGACACCTCCAATTGTTGGCATCAAGAGGAGACTATAGGAGGAGTGAGCATCGATACCCTCACATGGGAGTCATTCTTAGAGAGATTTAGGGAGAGGTACCTATCTAAGCACTTCAAAAAAAAGTAGATTAAGGAGTTTCATTCTCTACATTAGAGGGGTCTCATCGTGGCTCAGTATGAGAGCAGGTTTCTCAAGCTCCTTCCTTATGTCAAGTACATGAAGGATGAGAAACTACAAGTTCATCGATTCATCATGGGTCTAAATTTTTCACTTCAAGGTCTGGTTCGTTTGGCATTTCCTACTACCTTTAGACAGGTAGTTGAGGTTGTACTAGTTGTAGAGGATACTCGAAGTAGACATGAGTCACGAGATCAGACTCAGAATTGAAACTCTACCCAGTAGAAACCCCCTTGGAAAGGGAATCATAACTACATGGCAAGGTCCATTAAGGGCCAATAGTCTTAGTAGTAGAAACCCCAATAGTAGCCATAGTAGCAAAAATCATCACAAGGTTATCAGGGCTCCAAGCCCAAGTAGTGGCATTCACAAGGTTTGAGGTTGGATCAAAAAGTATAGACCCCATACACATAGCCAGCGAAGACTCAACAGTCTTCTAGGGGTGGTTTCAATGGGTCTAGTAGGTCAAGAGGCCCATGGCAGTCTGGATCATAGGGTGCATGATCTTACACATGAGGACCATGTTACACTTGTGGTGGCATGCGGCATATTGCTAAAGAGTGTCCTCAGGGACAGTCCTCTAGTGGTTAGAGAGGGGCATTTTTAGAGCTGACAGTTGGTGATGTAGGCAGATTCCACAAAGTTTTTGCAGTGGTTGATAACTACTAGGTTGAGCATCAGGCTACAGTTATTGAGGCTATAGGTAGTATATAGGGTAGTAGGGTTACTGTTTTATTTGATTCCAGAGCTACTAATTCATATATATCTCCTTTTGTGGTGGAGGATTGTGGGCTAGTGGCAGTTAGACAATATGCTAGTTGGGAGGTAGTGTTAGCCTCAAGAGCTAGGGTGCTAGTTAGTTCCATGGTGCATAGTTGCCCGATTCAAATTGGAGACATGTCCATGATGTCTGATCTATGTATTACCCCTCTAGGTTCTTATGATGTTTTTCTTAGCATGGATTGGCTTTATGCCTACAGCACCAAGATGGATTGTCGACAGAAGAGGGTGGAATGTGTGGATGTGGATGGTATCTCTAGAGTGATCCTTGGGGTTAAGAGACCCATATCCCTTTGTATGATTTCCACTATACAGCTTAGACGGTGCATGCGAAAGGGATGTCAGTTATTCGCTATCGCCATCAGTGACAAGGAGGAAGATTTAGAGGGGGATCCATCCCTTGATGATTTTTCTATATTGCAAGAGTTTGCAAAAGTCTTTCCTTCAGAGCTCCCTAGTAGACCTCGACCTAGAGAAGTGGATTTTCATATTGATCTTGTGCCATGGGTAGAGTCAGTGTCAAGAGAACCTTACAGGATGACTACACATGAGCTTAGGTAACTAAAGATTTAGTTGGAGGAACTCTTAGAGAAGGGGCATATCCAACCTAGTGTGTCACCTTAGGTGCACCAGTGATCTTCATTAAGAAGAAGGATGGATCACTTAGGTTGTGTATCGATTATCGACAATTGAACAAAGTAACCATCAAGAACTGATACCCTCTTCCTAGAATTGATAACCTCTTTGATCAGTTGTAGGGTGCTCGAGTATTTTCAAATATTGATCTCAAGTCGAGTTACCACCAGTTGACGATTGTAGATAGTGATATCCCTAAGATTGCTTTCTGTACTAGGTATGGTCACTATGAGTTCATCATGGTACCATTTGGTCTCATGAATGCTCCAGTAGTATTCATGAGCCTCATGAATGGAATATTTAATACCTTTCTGCATAAATTTGTGGTTGTTTCCCTGGATGACATCTTGATATATTCTCATGAAGAGAAGGAGCATGAAGAGCACTTGAGATAGGTATTGCAGAAGTTGAGAGAGAATCAGTTGTTTGGTAGCTTGGAAAAGTGTGCATTCTATAGACCTAAGATACATTATTTGGATCATGTCATATTAGGTGATGATGTCTCAGTGGACCCATCAAAGGTTAGGGCCATCATGGATTGGCCAGCACCCAATAGTGTCACTGAGGTGAGGATCTTTACGGGTCTAGCAGGTTATTATCGAAACTTCATTGCAGGATTCTCTAGGTTGGAACACCCCATCACATTTCTTCAGAGGAAGGGAAAGAAGTATGAGTGGATAGAGAAGTACGACAGAGCCTTTCAAGAGCTCAAGAGAGCCCTTACAAGTGCACCGATTCTTGCAGTACTAGATCCATCTACAGATTTTGTGGTGTGCACTGATGCATCCTTGGATGGTATAGGGGCAGTTCTTATGCAGGATGGTCGACCTATTTCCTTTGAGTCTACGAAGTTGAAGACTCATGAACTCAATCAACCTACTCATGACCTAGAGCTTGCAACTATGGTTCATGCTTTAGTGAGGTGGCAAGACTTTCTACTAGGTCATAGATTTGAGCTTCATTTTGATCACTAGAGCTTGCAGTACATATTTACATAGCCAAACCTTGATGCTAGATAGAGAAGGTGGATGGAGTTCCATTGCGAATATGATTTTGATGTTCATTACATCAGGGGGAAGGAGAATGTAGTTGGAGATGCCTTAAGTAGAAGGCACCATGAGTTATCATCTATGACTGTTAGTACCAATTTGAGGGAGCAAATTCTTTAGCACTTACCAGCAGATGAGCTTTATGCAAGGATTAGTTAGGTGGTGCATTCTCAACGACCCTTATAGGGGAAGTATTCACAGTATTCCTTGTAGTTTGATGGACTCGTACATCATAGAGGATGTATGTATGTACCTTCCATTAGGAGTTTGCACGAGCTCATTATACTTGAGGCTCACAAAGCACCTTATGCAGCACACCCCGATGTTAAGAAGTTGCACGCAGATTTGAGACAATTATATCATTGGCCAAGCATGAGAGTGTAGATTGCTAACATATTTGTGAGATGCCTTGAGTGTTAGAGGGTGAAGGCAAAGCATCATCATCCTGATGGGCTCCTTCAACCTCATGAGATTGTAGAGTGGAAGTGGGATGTTATATCTATGGCCTTCATTGTTGGTCTCCCCTTGTCGGCTCGTCACCATGATGCCATTTTGGTGACAGTTGACATGTTGACCAAGGTTGCCCACTTCTCTCCCATTCATACTACATACACATCACAAAACATAGCTCAAATGTTTCTAGGAGATATTGTGTGACTTCATGGCATTCCCCATAAGATCATCTCTAATAGGGACTCACTGTTCACTTCATCATTTTGGAGAGAGTTGCAGTCAGCTCTGGGCGCTAGGCTCAATTTTAGTACAGCATACCATCCTCAGAGCAATGGGCAGACTGAGCGAGTGAATCAAGTTTTGGAGGACATGTTGCATATGGACATGATGGACCATCAGGTCAAGTGGGAGGAATACCTACACCTTGTCGAGTTTTCCTATAACAATGGGCACCAGTCCTCCATAGGTATGCCACCTTATGAGGCCTTGGATGGAAGACCTTGCAAGACACCTTTGAGTTGGGATAGGATTGAGGATCAAGTATCTATTGGCCCTCAGTTATTTAAGGAGATGGAGCAGTAGGTGACTCTAACTAGACAGCATTTGAGAGAGGCACAAGATCAGCAGAAGAAGTATGCTGATGCGAAGAGTATAGATCAAGAGTATCATGTTGGTGATAGAGTTTTCTTGAGGGTGTGGCCACATAAGAGTCTGATTTGATTCAGAAAGGGCTCTAAGTTGGCACCTTGGTTCATTGGACCATTCGAGATCCTAGAGAGGATAGGACTAGTTGCCTATAGTTTAAACTTGCCACCTAGCCTGTCACACATCCACAATGTGTTTCACATTTCAGTACTTAGAGGATACATTTGTGATGAGTCTCATATTATAGATTGAGATGCTTTTTAGGCGGAGTTGGATGACAAGTTAGCGTTGGAGCCTATCTATATAATTGCTCAATGGACCCTAGCACTTCGAGGTCGAGAGTTGGACAAGGTTAGAGTCCAGTGGGATTGCTATGATTAGGTTACGGCTTCATGGGAAGATGTAGCACATATGTGATCTTAGTACTCATATCTTTTTGATGAACTTCAAGAGGAATTTCATGCCTAGTGGGGGAGGATGTGAGGCCTTGCCCTGACCCATCCTAGCATCGATGATACATTATTATTTTGATATTCATGAATTGATATGTTAGAACATTATTGATGCACTGAACATTATTATGCTATTTTGGATGTGTGATGCTTTACTTTCAAATGTTCAATTTGATCATTTAAACCTTTATAAACATGTATGATGATGAAGTGAATGAATGCAAAACTAACACTTTGATTTTTTCAATTTTAATGAATAGAATGAGATAAACAATCGAATTGTAGAAAAATGGATGTTTTAAATTACATGAAATTTTTTATGCATAATTATATATATATATATATATATATATATACACACACACACGTGTTTCTTGAACTACTGATGTGTACAATGAGTGTGTAGAAAATTTAGTTGGGAAATCTAATGGAAAGATAGAGCTGAACCCCTTGTTCATTTGTGCTATAATTGCATTGTCTATCTTTAAGAGATTTTTATTTGATTTTATTGTTCTCCTAGCTTTTATTTGTTCCTATTAAGTCTTTAAGACCTAAAAATATTAAATTTAAGCACTCTAGGGGTAAGGGTATGGGTGGGGAGCACTTTCCAACTCTTTAGCCTCCTTGCTTGAGTTTTAGGCTCACACAAAAACCCTACTTTTGGTTGATTACGAAAATGGATTATCTCTTTACTTGAGTTGGTGACTCAAACTCCATCTTGAGTTTACTTGAAGTCTAGTTGAGTTAAGGATCATACTTAGAGGCTTTTTTGGAATAGTTTTGGTTTTGTCACCCAATCTCTAGTTTTGGAGAAAGTTGGCAGATTGAAGGAAGGAAAAGGATAAGCTCTTCTCAAACCACCATTGTGGGCATAACTCTTTTTGTGAAGGTAGGAGTTCTTCACTTCTTTGAATTGTTTTTTTCAGTTGTTCATGATTGAATCTTGCTAGAATCATGCATAAGGAATTGTGTATTTTTGCTGTATTTATTTCTTGTGTGTTGGGGTTGATTGGGAGGGATCTTATCTTATTTTGCTTTGATGCCATTTTCATGCTTGCTTTGATGTTTTTGTGTTTTGAGAGGATTTCATGGGGATCGTTTTGGCAGCACTAACCCTTGGATAGGGAAGAAGTGGCCATGTTTGGGAGAAGGGCCTTAGTTGAACCTCAATAGTGTAGAGTCTCCTCTCATGGTGAGAGGAGGGAAAAAGGGTAGGGTGTATGGGCCCCTACCTGTCATCTATTGAGAATTCTTGATTATGGAAAGGAATGAAAATCCTTGTGGAAATAGCCTCGAAAGGGCCTTGTAAAAGAATGGAAGTTCTTGAAGTTTAGCCCTAAAAGGGCTATGTTATGGTATGGTTATTGACGTCTCCTATTGAGAAAATCCACCTCCCCCCTATTTTGGTTCATTGTTGGACCTATTGTGCAAAATCAGGTTGGGAATGCATGCTTGAATTGTTCATCTTATTGGGTTGTTTTACCTCCATGTTAGCTCTTGTCTCTCCCATGATTTCCTTGATGCATGTAGGACATTGAAAAAGATCTCTTGTGAAAGCCCTTGAAGAAAACTCAATTGAATTGTAATATTTGTAAAAATATATTTTAAATGTTGATGTATTTGGAAAAGATGTCAGGTTTTCATACTGGTTCTTTCCTGATGGAGCCCTAAACTAGGATGAATAATAGAGAAAGAAAAGATTATGAAAACCTCCTTGTATTGCTCTTATGTGATTTCAAATTATGCATATGTATATGGAAAAAATTAGCTCATTAGATAATGTTTTTAAATTATGAATTCTGAAGTTTCAATTATGTAATGAAAAGTAATTTGATATTTTGTAACTTCCAATTCAATGTTTATGTATCAAGAGGAAATGAAAATATTCCATTGTGGTCACAAAGTTATCTCTCTCCTCGATAAACTTCATAATAGACAAAATCAAATGTGATTGATAATTATGCATCCCAATGAATTCTACTTATAAAGGAACGTACACCTTGTATTGATGATTGATTAAACATAATAGGAGAGAAGAAAAGAATAACCCTATTCACATCTTTGTATTAGTATGTTTATCATAGGTAATTCTATGTTTTCATTAGTCTAGAATGTACTATATATATATATATATATATATATATATATATATATATATATATATATATATATAGAATGAACAAGATATATCCTCACCTAGGAAATTGGCTTCGAAAACAAAATCTGCATCTCCAGGAATAAAAAAATCTCTCTAGAAAATGTATGAGAGGAAACTTTAATTCCCTCGCAAAGTCATAGAGAATATTCTTTGGATTATTCTTTTGTATTGCAACCAAAAAAAAAATCAATGTTCGGTCTTTTTAAAAAGATTATAAATTAAATGCATTCAAAATTAAAATATTTAAATGGACAATTTTGGTATCCTCCCAACAACAAAACTTTTAGTATTTACTCTTATGGCTATCTAACCATCACTAAATCTAGCTTCAAATCATCTCCTACCGAATTTGGGCGCAGGCTTGACATTAGCATTAAACTCCATGTTGCCCAAGGGCAGGGTACTTGCCTAGGTCTCTCTATCTATTCATATAATAAATAAAAACAAAAAATAAATTAATTAAGATTGACCCCCTCCTTAATTATTTCCCCCATTCTCTTATTATTTTTATACCCCCCCATCTAAGGGCTAGGCATGACATCCCCATCCTCCTGCAGAAGGTACCGCTATCTTATCAATGGGATGGCATGGGGCAAAAAGAGGTTTTCATTTAAAACTTAACAAAGAGAAAAAAACCTTAACCACCACCTCCTTTTCCAAGCACTCATCTCTATGCATGAGATCTCCCTCATGCAAGGTAGGGAACCAAGTCTACAGCGCACAAACCTTGGGTTGTGCACTGCTCTTTTGGCAGTGAAGTGATGTGTAAGGACACACCCCCTGGGCTTAGGTATAGGGGAGGTAGGTTCTAGGGTAGTGTGGTAGCCTTTCATTTTATTTTTTTTGTATAATGGTTGGTATGTTAGTTAGTGTTTGGATTAGTAGGTTATGTGGTATTAGTAGTATGTATAGTTTAGTGGTATTAGTATAGCTTAGTGGTATTAGTAGTAATCTATAGTATAGTATAGCTATTAGTAATACCACTAGTGTTATTAGTGGTGTTAGTATAGTGTAGTGGTATTACTAATAATCTATAGTATACTAACAAAATAATACTAATAATCTATAAATAATAACACTAAATAGTTAGTATGTATAGTTTATTAAATGTTAGTTAGGATAAAGATTTATGTTTATATTTTAAATTAAAAACTAGTGGTATTAGTATTTAGTGGTATTAGTTGTGGTATTAGTATTTAGTGTTATAGATTATTAGTATTATTTTGTTATTATAGCTATTAGTATTAGTTAGTATGTATAGTTTATTAAATGTTAGTTAGGATAAAGATTTATGTTTATATTTTAAATTAAAAATGGCATTAATTATGTAATTAGATTTGTAGTCTTTGATAATGTTAGGAAGTAATATGATATTTCTATGTTAGTGTTGATGTTAGTATTTAATAGTGTCTAAATTGTTAGAATATTAAAGTAGTTTTAATTGAAATTAGAATATTTTAATTAAAATAATTTTAATATTTTATTAATTAGTTTTATATTTTTATGAGTTGGTTAGATTAATCATAATATTGACATTTTAATATTGGACTTGAAGTTATAATAGTTTTGAATCAAGCTTAGTGTAACTTATAGATTTATTCAAATTAATTTGTGTCCCAATTTTTTTAAAATTGTAAATAATAGATTTATATAAATTATATCGTTATGAGAATGTAGGAAATAATTTTTTTTTTTTTAAAGATTACAATGTAGAGATTATAGTTGATGATAATGTCTATCTCTAAGGTACGTACATTAAAGGCTAGTTAGATTTTGAATTAAAGTTTTAAGTGTAATTAGCATGCGTGGGCTAGTTGGATTTTAAATTAATCTTCTAAAATAAAAAATTCTCTTAATGTTAAATGTTTAAAATTCATAATGACATTTAAGTTACCAAATAAATGGAAGGAACTAGTTAATTGGTTCCAACATAGCTCAAACATCTAAACCTTTGTCGATCACATTATCTTATTGAATCTTAGTTCAAAAAAAAAAAATTGTGTCATTTTGCGCTTATATTTTTGGCATGACAATGTTTGTTTATATGTTTCCAAGTTAATATTTGAGTTATGAATGCCTTGAACGGAGAATCAAACATTATTGATACTAGCCTAACTATTTCAGTGGTCTCAAATGTTTCTTGGATACAAAGTATGATAAATACAAAAAAATAATTAAAGAGTCACACACGAATATAACTAAAATTGTGGAGAATGTAATATTGTCAATTGAGTATGTTGAGGAATGGAAGTAATGTAGATGAATGATGTACAAATATTCATGCACAACACATATACAAAATTGGATGGGTTTCCCTCAATAGTGAAAGAAGTCTTTTAAAATCATTGTTAAAATAAATGCCACAATAAAATCATAACCATTGAAGAATGTGGCATGCATTTACACCTCTACAGATAAATGTTATGTATATATTTCATTCTTTTCTTTGGTATCAGACTTTTCTACTTCTAATAATTTGTATTAGGAGTTTTGTTTTCCCATTGTTCTATGTAACTTTCATCAAGAAGAGACCAAGAATTTTTTATTTTTTTTACAAAAGATGTGTTCAATAGATGCAGCTACTAAATATCTTAATTAAGAATGAAAATCATAAGTCTATAGAAATTTCCTTCATGATAGGCATGTTTATTGGTGTTATTTTTTAATCATTGCAATAAAAACTTGCATTAGCAATATTAAAAATTCAACAGTATATAATATTCTTACATCATCATGGAGAAATATTTTCCATAAAATTGATTCTTATCTATTTTTTCACACTTTTTACATCATCTAAATTGTTGTGTTGGGACATATAATTCCCCTTTCATGGACAAGATACAATTTAAAATATTTCACTATTAGAGTCATTTTAAAAATACATATCCCAATTATTAACATAGTTCTACTCAAAATACTCCAACACTACACCTAAATCTCATACTTCCCATGTTCCTTATTTTACTATAACATTTAACTACTTATCAACCATGACCATAACACTAAGTGTCATATAAATGAAATTGTTAAAATTGGATCCTAAAACTATATGTCATTTTACTAAGCATTTAGTGAATTATATACCTAAACTTAACCTTTTATCTACTACTAAATAGAAATAATATTAAATTTTTAATAAAGGAGAATACACACACACACATGAGAGAGAGAGAGAGAGAGAGAGAGAGAGAGGCACATATCTAGAGACAGGAGTGGGCTCATATTATGTTTTTTACAAAGAGATGATTTTAGGAGAGAGAGAGAGAGAGAGAGAGAGAGAGAGAGAGAGAGAGATTAGAGATAAAGGTAGAGATAAATATAGAATGGTGTATCTAGAGAGAGAGGTAGAGAGAGATTAGTTTATGTACCTAGAGAGAGAGAGAGAGAGAGGTGTATCTAAAGAGTAGGGAGAGATAATGGGGTGTATCTAGATATCAATGAGAGAGGGATATATATAGCTAGAGAGACATAATGGGATTATCTAGATATCATAGAGAGAGAGAGAGAGAGAGAGAGAGAGAGAGAGAGAGAGAGAGAGAGAGAGAGAGAGAGAGAGAGAGAGAGAGAGAGAGAGAGAGAGAGAGCTGATCTGATGGATAGATCTAGACTAATTACAGTATTGAATGCTTAAATAAAATCAAATTAGCAAAAGTCTTAATACATTTAACATAAATGAAATTAACCATCACAAACTCAAAAGCTTGAGGTGAAATAAACAGAATTGAGAGAGAGAAGAAGATAGAAAGTGCAACAAAGTTTGATTTTGGAGTTTGCCACAAACGTGACTGTCTCTCCAAGTTGGCTCCAATAGAGTATGACCAATGTAATTAATCTCCAGAAATCAATTACAAATATGCACCAAAGAAGACCATTTCTTCTAGCACTACGATAGCATAACAATACTCTAAAGTATGAAAATGGGTCCAGAAAATCTTCTAGAAAAATCTCCCTATTCCTTTAAAAAAGAATTCACCAAGAGCAATTTCTCTCAAGTCTCCCTTAATTTCCATTGCCTCCAAATGACATCCTAACCCCTTTTTATACAAAATAATTTTCTTAAATTGGCTCAAAACCAATTAAGGGTATAAAACAAAACACCCCCCCTCGAAAATATCCTTTGCCATTTTTACATTTTGGCATTTATACAATTTTGGTGGTTAAATAATTAACAAAATAACCTCAAAAGGCTATTTTAAGGTGGGTATGGCATTTGGTTATAGGTTAAATAAAACATTTGCTATTAAAATCTTAACTCCCACAAGTGGCATGTCGGTACATGCTTATTTTAGAATCCACAGGGTTAGGGTTTCAAACCCCATGGGTGGCCATTTAAAAAGTCTTTCGTGGCATGCATGGTTGAAATAGAAAGTTTGACAAATGCATGTTGAATACTCTGTGTGGCCTAATCGCAAAGTCTTATTTTGGTAGAAGGGTGGTTGGGAGTTCGAGCCCCACCGACCCAAGTCCTCCATCCACTTGCCAATGATGTGTAAATGCCACCATGACATCATGATGATGTCATCAGAATTCAAAATGATTTTTTTTACCTCCAAAATTCAAATTGCCATAACTTTTACATATGAAGTCCGTTTTTGATGAAACGAACATCGTTAGAAAGCTTGTGACGAGATCATCAATTTGAAATCCTTTGTTGACCACTTTTGAGGTGGTTTGATTTTGCCCCTTATCTAGCCCTTTGGTCTACCTATTGACCAAAACTTTGATCAAGCGTAACTTGCACAAATGGACTCCTTTTTGCTCCATTCAAGTTGTGTTGGAATTAGGATGCTGAGATCTTTTTGATAGTGCAAAAATCTAGAGATTTTAAGACACTTCAATTTTCACTGAAATTATCCACCGGATCAAGCCTCCCCACTAAACACCTTTTGGACCTCCAAAAGTGACATTTACTTCGACATAAAGTGAGGACTTGGCCTCCCCACTTGTCCTATATCATCTATACATCGAAATATGTAACTCACAAGCACACTAAAGAATGCAACACAATTGTTGATCATAAACATTATTCTATCACTTCCATAAGCATCTACATCAAGTGTCATAGCCACTAACCAACAAACATTGACTAGCATCAAGCTGAACAATAATGTAGAAATGAAAGAGAATAAATCAACAACATATCGATCCTTAGCACTAGGAACATTTTTACCCAAGGAACCATCAATGCTTTCAATCATCATTCCCTCATGTTGTACTGCGGGTGCATCCTGCAACATCTAACCCTAGTTAGCTACTCCAAGTTCAAGTGTAGAACCACCTATACTGACAGACATAAGAGTTAACTCTTTACTTGCATTAATTACCCTCTTTAACTGTCCTGTGTTTGCAAAAGAATGATTAGTCTTAATCTTGTGAGAATGTACAATATATTGAATGCCATCTTTAGACAAGTGATAATGATTCTTCTCCTTGTAGAAAATTGCTTTTTCTATCATAAAGATAAGGACTACCAAGCACTATCCCATAGATATCTAGTGGAACCACATCAAACTATACTTCATTCAAAAACTTATTAGTGATTGCAAATCTTAACGTGCATTGTCTTGTTACTTGCAACTTATCATTTTCACAATCCAGCCTGGTGGATAAGGTTTCTTATGTAATGTAGTTTTCAATCCCAAGTTTCTTACAATACTTTATGAAATCAAGTTCACTTGAGAACCACTATCTATGAGTCCATCAATTTTAGTGTTCTTAGCAACAACCCTTAAATGAAAAAGCTCATTCCTTTTCTTGTCTTTAGAGAAATCATTAACTATAGAAGTAGAAGCACAACTAGTAATAGAAACACTAGAGATAGGAGCTTTACCTTTCAAACCCATAGCTATTACCTTATTCTCATCATCTGAATCTGAACCAAGATCCATAACAACATTTTTGGCTTTCTCCTTACCTTTTTGTTTTTGATCAAATTTCTGAGCCCACTTAGGCTTCAATTCAAGATGCAACTTCCAACAGTGTTCTTCATCATGACCCTTCCTGTCACAATGAGTACAAGAAAGTTCCTCATCCTTCTTGACTGTAGGTACCTTCTTTCCTTTCTCTATCTTTTCATTCTTAGAAAATTTCTTTACATCATTATCAAAGTTATCAATAAAAGATCCCTTACCCCTTGACTCTAAGTGTATAGCTTGAACAGACTCTTCATCCAAATTACAAGGGTTCAATACCAAAATAGAATGTCTAAGCTAGGAATGAAGACCTCCTATTTACTTCAACAAAGTATCTTGGGTGTACAAAGGAACATTCGAAGCAATAGCCCTTTTCCTAAATTCATGGGTGTACTCTTCGACAGTTTGACCTTTCCCTTGTCTAAACATTTTCCAGTCCATCATTAACTTTTGCATATGTCCTAGGGGATAAAATTGCTTCTTAAGAGCATTAACAAACTCTTCCCAAGTTAAATTGACTCTACCATGTTGTGGAACTTCTGCCTTAGTCTTACTCTCCCACTAGGTTAAAGTTGTACTTGCTAACCAAAGAGTAGCTAATTGAATCCTATCAACATCATCTAATAGGTTTTGGACTCTACAGTAGACTTCTACTTGCTGAATCCAATCATCCAATTTTTCAGCATCAAGTTCACCATAATACTTAGGCAAGTCAAATTTTACATCCATTTTGATCTTAGGCTTATACCCACTTTTGAAAGGATTAGAAGAAGTAGAATGAGGAGAGGATGGAGAAGAAGGGGAAGAGGGAGAAGAATAAGAAGAGGGTGGATCTAGTTTCTTATCACCATCTCCATGATAATTCCCTTTCTTGTCTTCATGATCTTCTTTCTTTAACGAACCTCCTTCACGTTCCTTTTGTTCTTGTCTTTCTTGAAAAAGTATGTCCACTTTAGCCTTCATCTCAAGGAATGCTCTTCGAAATTCCTGCTCACTAATCTCATCAGGAACTTCCATTCCAGTAATAGACACCTTTGAAAAAAAATTTTGCTTCCCGATCTCAGGATTAAATTCTTCAAGCTTGTCTTCACCCTTTTGAATTTTGGATCTTGTTAGCATTCAAGAAAACAACTGCCATAATAGTCAACTAGGCTCTGATACCACTTGATCTGATTGACGGATCTAGACTAATTGCAGTATTGAATGCTTAAATAAAATCAAATTAGTGGAAGTCTTAATACATTCAACATAAATGAAATTAACCATCACAAACTCAAAAGCTTGAGGTGAAATAAACAGAATTTAGAGAGAGAAAAGAAGATAGAAAGTGCAACAAAGTTTGATTTCGGAGTTCGCCACAAATGTGACTACGTCTCCGAGTCGGATCCAATAGAGTACGACCAATCTGATTAATCTCTAGAAATCAATTACAAATATTCACCAAAGAAGACTATTTCTTCTAGCACTTCAATAGCATAACAATACTCTAAAGTACGAAAATGGCTCCAAAAAATCTCCTAGAAAAATCTCCCTATTCCTTTAAAAAAACTTCACCAAGAGCAATTTCTCTCAAGTCTCCCTTAATTTCCATTGCCTCCAAATGACATCCTACCCCCCTTTTTATACAAAATAATTTTCTTAAATTGGTTCAAAACCAATTAAGGGTATAAAAAAAAACACCCCCCTCGAAAATCTCCTTTGCCATTTTGACATTTTGGCGTTTATACAATTTTGGTGGTTAAGTAATTAACCAAATAACCTCAAAAGGCTATTTTAAGGTGGGTACAGCATTTGGTTATAGGTTAAATAAAACATTTGCTATTAAAATTTGAACTCCCACAAGTAGCATGTCAGCACATGCTTATTTTAGAATCTGCGGGGTCAGGGTTTCAAACCCCATGGGTGGCCATTTAAAAAGTCTTTGTCGGCATGCATGGTTGAAATAGAAAGCTTGACAAATGCATTTGGAATACTCCGTGTGGCCTAATGGAAAAGTCTTATTTTGGTAGAAGGGTGGTTCAAGGTTCGACCCCCACCGACCCAAGTACTCCATCCACTTGCCAATGATGTGTAAACGCCACCATGACATCATGATGATGTCATCAGAATTTAAAATGATGTTTTTTACCTCCAATATTCAAATTGCCATAACTTTTACATATGAAGTCCATTTTTGATGAAATGAATGCCGTCTAAAAGCTTGTGACAAGATCTTCAATTTGAAACCCATTGTTGACCACTTTTAAGGTAGTTTGATTGCACCCCTTATCTAGCCCTCTAGTCTACCTGTTGACCAAAACTTTGATCGAGTGTAACTTGCACAAACGGACTCCTTTTTGCTCCATTGAAGTTGTATTGGAATCAAGATGCTGAGATATTTTTGATGGTGTAAAAATCTAGAGATTTTAAGACACTTCAATTTTCACTGAAATTATCCACCGGATCAAGAGTAGTGATTAAAGGAAATATCTAGACAGAGTGGAAAGGGATGGGACAAGGAGTGAATACATTATAAAAATATATAAAAATATGTGTCACATTAGTAGTAATGATGAGCATTTTAGTAGAACTAACGAACATAAAATATCAACCTAATAGATAACATAACACTAACTTATGTTATAATAATAACACTAACCTCAATTGTGATAGGAGTACTAAACCCAAAAATGATCTTAATCAAAATAATAATACAAACCCTAACTCTAACTATAATTATAACCTTAACTCTACCTCTAATTGAATTCCTAGCCTAAACCTAACCCTAACCTTAACCCTAACCCTAACTCTCACCCTAATTCTAATCCTAAATATAACTCTACTCTTTACTCTAATTCTACCCCTAGTTTAAGTATTTTTCATTATAAAAGTATGTATATAATGTTTATGTTTGTAATGTTTGAAAATTGGAAGCCAATGCCACCATATTTCAAACGTTACAATCTAAATGTTTGATTCAAAATAGCTTTGGTTTTTACTTATCTTATTTGGACATTATTTATTTGAAAGAATTTATGTTAATTTCTAATACTTTTTTATTCTAATTATTTAGATATGTTGATGTTTGTTTATAAGTTTGTAGGTTAATATTTGAGTTATGGATGCCTTGAATGGAGAATCAAACAATATTGATACTAGCCTAACTATTTTAGTGGCATCAAATGATTTCATAGATAAAAGGCTTGATAAATATTAACAAATAATTAAAGAATCGCACACAAATATAATAAAAATTGTGGAGAACGTAATATTGTCAATTGACTATGTTAAGGAAATGGAAGTAATGCAAATGAAAGATGCAAAAAAATTCAATCACCACGCATATGAAAAAGTGGATGGGTTTCCCTCAATCATGAAAGAAGTCTTTCAAAATCATTGTTCGAATAAAGGCTACAATAAAATCTTAATCATTGAAGAATGTGGCATGTATTTACACCATTACAGGTAAATATAATGTATATATTTCATTCTTGTCTTTGGTATTAGACTTTTACTTCTTCTAATTACTTGTATTAGGAGTTTTGTTTTTCCATTGCTCTATGCAACTTTCATCAAGAAGACACCAAGAAAAAATAATTTTTTTTTTTATAAAAGATGTGTTCAACAGATGCAGCTACTAAACATGTTAATTAAGAAAGAAAATCATAAGTCTACATAAATGGCCTTGATGATAGGCATGTTTATTTGTTTTTTCTCTTAGTCATTACAATAAAACCTTGCATTAGAAATATTAAAAATTCAACAGTATATAGTGTTCTTACATTATCATGGAGAAATATTTTTCATAAAATTGATTCTTATCTATTTTTTCACACCTTTTTACATCATCTAAATAGTTGTCTTGGAACTTATAATTCACCTTTAATGAACAAGATCCAATGTAAACTATTGCACTATTACAATCATTTTATAAACATATATCCCAATTTTTACCAAAGTTCTACTCCAAATAATCCAACACTGCACCTAAATCTCATGCTTCCCATGTCCCTTGTTTTAGTGTAACATTTAGCCACTTATCAACCCTAATCATAACACTAAGTGTCATATAAATGAAATTGTAAACCTTGGATCCTAACTCTATATGTCATGGTACTAAGCAGTTAGTGAGTTATATACCTAACCTTAACCCTATATCTACTACTAAATAGAAATATAATCAATTTTTAATATAGGGGAATACACACACACACACACACACACACACAGGGGCATATCTAGAGACAAGAGGGGGCTAATATTATGTTTTTAGTGTAGATAGAGAGAGAGAGAGAGAGAGAGAGAGAGAGAGAGAGAGAGAGAGAGAGAGAGAGAGAGAGAGAGATTATGTGGTGTATCTAAAGAGTAGGAAAAGAGAAATAATGGGATGTATCTAGATATTAGAGAGAGAGAGAAGGAAGGAGGGAGATGCATATATATATATATATATATATATATATATATTGGATAGAGAGAGAGAGAGAGAGAGAGAGAGAGAGAGAGAGAGAGAGAGAGAGAGAGAGAGAGAGAGAGAGTAGTGATTAAAGGAAATCTCTAGAGAGAGTGCAAAGGGATGGGAGAAGGAGTGAATAAATTATAAAAATATATAAAAATATGTGTCATAATAGCACTAATGATAAGCATTTTAGTAGAACTAACTCACATAAAATATTGACCTAATAGTTAACATAGCACTAACTTAAATTATAATAATAGCACTAACATCAATTGTGATAGGAGTAGTAAACCCAAAAATACCCTTAATCATAATAATAATAAAAACCCTAACTCTAACTATAATTATAACCTTAACTCTACCTCTAATTGTAACCCTAACTCTAACTCTAATTCCAACACTAAATCTAACTCTACCCCTAATTCTAATTCTACCCCTAATTTAAGTATTTTTCATTATAAAAATATGTATATAATATTTATGTTTGTAACATTTGAAAACTGGAAGGCAATGCCAACATTTTTCAAACATTACAATCTAAATGTTTCATTCAAAATAGTTTTGATTTTTATTTTGTTTGTTTTGAAAATTGTTCATTTGAAATAGTTTACGTTAATTTCTAATACTTTTTTATTTTGATTATTTCTATATGTTGATTTTTGTTTATAAGTTTGGAGGTTAAAATTTGAGTTATGGATGCCTTGAACGAAGAATCAAACATTACTTATACTAGCCTAACTATTTCGGTGGCTTGAAATGATTTTTTGGATACAAAGTTTTATAAATACCAACAAATAATAAAAGAGTTGCACACAAATATAACTAAAATTGTGAAGAATGTAATATTGCCAATTGACTATGTTGAGGAAATGGAAGTAATGTAGATGAAAGATGCAAAAAAATTCATTCATGGCACATATGCAAAAGTGGATGTGTTTCCCTTAATGGTAAAAGAAGTCTTTCGAAATCCTTGTTCAAATAAAGACAACAATAAAATCCTAATCATTGAAGAATGTGTCATGTATTTACACCATTATAGGTAAATTATATGTATATATTTCATTCTTGTCTTTGGTATCAGACTTTTACTTCTTCTAATTGCCTGTATTAGGAGTTTTGTTTTGACTTTGTTCTATGTAACTTTCATCAAGAAGAGAGCAAGAAAAAATAAATTTATTTTTATAATAGATGTGTTCAATAGATGCACCTGCTAAACATGCTAATTAAGAGAGAAAATCATAAGTCTACATAAATGTCATTCATGATAGGCATGTGTATTGGTTTTAGTTTTTAATCATTGCAATAAAAATGGAAGAAGGACTAAATACATTATAAAAATATATAAAAATATGTGTCACAATAGCACTAATGATGAGCATTTTAGTTGGACTAACTCACATAAAATATTAACTTGATACTTAATAGAACACTAACATAAATTGTAATAATAGCGCTAACATCAATTGTGATAGGAGTAGTAAACCCAAAAATATACCTCACCTTAACCCTATCATTTATAATAGAGGGGAATACACACACACACACATAGAGAGAGAGATAGAGAGGGGCATAACTAGAGACAAGAGGGGGCTCATATTATGTTTTTTACGGAGAGAATTTTTTATGAGAGGGAGGGAGGGAGAGAGAGAGAGAGAGAGAGAGAGAGAGAGAGAGAGAGAGAGAGAGAGAGAGAGAGAGATATTATGATGTGTATCTAAAGAGTAGGGATAGCAATAATATGGCGTATCTAGATATCAGAGAGAGA
Source organism: Cupressus sempervirens (assembly GCA_028749045.1). Lineage (NCBI taxonomy): Eukaryota > Viridiplantae > Streptophyta > Pinopsida > Cupressales > Cupressaceae > Cupressus > Cupressus sempervirens. Next base: position 320,212,533 of record CM053792.1, read on the forward strand.
GGGATATATATATATATATACACACATACATAGATACATGTCTAGAGAGAGATAATGGGGTTTATCTAGATATCAAAGTGAGGGAGAGATGTTAGTGGGTTATTTCACAAATTAGAGATGGAGAGAGAGAGAGAGAGAGAGAGAGAGAGAGAGAGAGTAGTGATTAAAGGAAATCACTAGAGAGAGTGGAAAGGAATGGGAGAAGGACTAAATACATTATAAAAATATATAAAAATATGTGTCACAATAGCACTAATGATGAACATTTTAGTTGGACTAACTCACATAAAATATTAACTTGATACTTAATAGAACACTAACATAAATTGTAATAATAGCACTAACATCAATTGTGATAGGAGTAGTAAACCCAAAAATAACCTTAATCACAATAATAATATAAACCCTAACTCTAACAATAATTATATCCTTAACTCTACCTCTAATTGTAACCCTAACCCTATCCCCAACCCTAACCCTAACCATAACCCGAACCCTAACTCTAACTCTTATTCTAATGCTAAATCTAACTCTACCCCTAACTCTAATTCTACTCCTAATTTAAGTATTTTTCATTATAAAAGTATGTATATAATGTTTATGTTTGTAATGTTTGAAAACTAGAAGGCAATGCCAGTATATTTCAAACATTACAATCTAAAAGTTTCATTCAAAATAGATTTTATTTTTATTTATCTTGTTTTGAACATTATTCGTTTGAAAAAATTTACCTTAATTTCTAATACTTTTTAATTCTAATTATTTCTATATGTTAATGTTTGTTTGTAATTTTGTAGGTTAAAATTTGTGTTATGGATGCCTTGAATGGAGAATCAAACATTACTAATACTTGCCTAACTATTTCAATGGGCTCAAATGATTTCTTGTATACAAACTTTGATAAATACCAATAAATAATTAAAGAGTTGCACAAAAATATAATTAAAGTTGTGGAGAATGTAATATTGTCAATTGACTATGTTAAGGAAATGGAAGTAATGTAGATGAAAGATGTAGAAAAATTCATTCAAGAAACATATGCAAAAGTGGATGGGTTTCCCTCAATGGCAAAAGAAGTCTTTCAAAATCATTCTGCAAATAAAGTTCGCAATAAAATCCTAATCATTGAAGAATGTGGCATGTATTTACACCATTACAGATAAATATTATGTATATATTTCATTCTTGTCTTTGGTATCAGAATTTTACTTCTTCTAATTACTTATATTAGGAGTTTTGTTTTCTGATTGTTCTATGTAACTTTCATCAAGAAGAGAACAAGAGAAAATAAATTTATTTTTAGAAAAGATGTGTTCAATAGATGTCGCTACTAAATATGTTAATTAAGAAAGAAAATCAAAAGTCTACATAAATGTCCTTCATGATAGGCATGTCTATTGGGTTTAGTTTTTAATCATTGCAATAAAAACTTGCTTTAGCAATATTAAAAATTCAACAATATATAATGTTCTTACATCATGATGGGGAAATATTTTCCATAAAATTGATTCTTATCTATTTTTCATAGCTTTTTGCATCATCTAAATAGTTGTGTTGGGACTTATATTTCCCGTTTCATGAACAAGATACAATTAAAAATATTTCACTATTAGAGTCATTTTAAAAACATATATCACAATTTTTACCGTAGTTCTACTCCAAATACTCCAAGATTACACCTAAATCAAATACTTCACATGTCCCTTGTTTTAGATTAACATTTAGGCACTTATCAACCCTAACCATAACACTAAGTGTCATATAAATGAAAATGTAAAACTTGGATCCTAACTCTATATGTCATTTTACTAAGCATTTAGTGAATTATATACCTAACCTTAATTGTATATCTACTACTAAATAGAAATAATATTAAATTTTTAATAGGGGGAATAGACACACACACACACCACATAAAGGGGCATATCTAGAGACAAGAGTGATGCAGAGGAATCAACACTAGAACTCTCCTTAAGGAATTAAACACTCAAGGGACTCAATAGTAGATCTTCTTCTCTACATCACAAATTATAATATTCAGAGTAAATTCAAATCTACATATATATATTCTGTCATCAATTCATCTTCCTGGAGCAAGCCAAGCATTTTAATTTGAATAACCAAGAGTATTACATATTGAAAACTGAATCTTGTATAACCCAAAACTACCACATATTGATACCAAATGAACCATACAGATTCGCAGTAAACTGAATCATTCAAAACCGATTCTTGATAAAAACTTGGACCCTCACAAAATCTAAAACTTCCAATACTAATCATGGATTTGGGTATAAATGCAGACCACCAAAATCTATAACTTATTAAATCCCAAACAACTTTACATTCTGAAAATTGACAAAACATCTTCCATCATTATGAATAATACTTCTAGAATATCATTCCTTCAAAACCAATTTACATGAGGCAATAAAATATCCCTTGGAAATCATATTTATCAAACCCAAATCTGTAGCAATAAAATCTGTAATATTATGTCCAAATCTGATTTTTCCTTGTGCCAAATTAGAAAGAAATCAGAACTTTCCAAACACTCAAATCTGAATTTTATATCATTTGACAATTTTAAATACCAAACTCTTAGTACCCGATCACATTTTCCATCCTTTTGTAAATCATATTGAAATCAATTCCCACGTTAGAAAAAAATGGATTCTCTCAATATCATAAAATGGAGTGCAAAAATTGATAAACTCAAAATCTTCAACCAACTATTAGATGTGAACTTTGCCCAGAAAACACAATAGACCAATAACATGAATCATAGAGAGTATAACAAAAACTGAGAAATAGATAAAATATAACTTTAAATTTTATTTAAAATACTTAAAAACAACTACAACTATCACCATGACTATCGACAGTCAGAGGGTGGAATAAGTTTTACATTTTTGCTCCCCCCTCTTAACTCTCCTCCTTTCTCTCTATTGATCATGGCCTTTTAATAATTACTTTTGGGCAGTTAGAAATGACTCTTCATATTCTTGTCGATTGCATGACTCTTTGAATTCGGTTTTAGTTACAAAACATTTTTTTTCATTACATTTGGCACATCCATCGTGCATATTTCTCTCATAAATAAATATTTTCAACATTAAACAACTTTTGCATTTTACCAGTTTTCTCTGCAAATTCCTATTACAAAACTTCTACATTTTAATATATTGTTATACTTCCTGTCACTATCAGACTTCCTGTCATAGACATGCCCCTGCACCAAAGAGGGGGCTCATGTTATGTTTTTTACAGCGAGATGTTTTTAGGAGAGGGAGAGAGAGAGAGAGAGAGAGAGAGAGAGGTGGGAATAAATATACAATGGTGTATCTAGAGAGAGAGGGGGAGAGATATTAGTTAGTGTACCTAGAGGGAGAGATTATGGGGTGTATCTAAAAAATAGGAAGGGAGAAATAATTGGATGTATCTAGATATTAGAGAGGGATTGATGGAGATGTGTCTATATATTTGAGAGAGAGAGAGAGAGAGAGAGAGAGAGAGAGAGAGAGAGAGAGAGAGAGAGAGAGAGAGAGAGAGAGAGAGAGATTAATTAAATTTAAACCTAACCTCAATTCTCACCCTAGAACTCTATCTCCATCTCTTTCTCTAACTCTGACTCCAAATCTAACTCTATCTATAATCCTAACCCTAATCCTAACCCAAAATCTAACTCTAACTCTACCCCTAACTCTATCACTAACCCTAAACCTAACCCTAAATCTAACTCCAACCCTAACTCTAACTCTAAATCTAGCTCTAACTATAATTATAACCCTAACCCTAACCCTAACTCTAACCCTAACCAAAAACTTAACCCTAATGCTAACCATCACCCTAATCTTAACTCTAAGCCTAACCCTAACCCTTCCCCTAACCTATATATAACCCTAATTCTAATCCTAACCCTAACCCTAACTATAAATCTAAATCTAACCTTATCTCTAACTCTATCTCTCACTTTAACTCTAACTCAAACTCTAACACTGGCTCTAACTCTAACTCAAACCCTATCTCTGACTCTAGTTAAAACTCTAATCTTAGCCCTAACTCCAACTCTAACTCTAGCACTAACTCTAACTCTAACTCTAACTCTCACTCTAGCTCTTACTCTAACTCTAATTGTAACCCTAACCCTAATGTTAACCCAAACTTTAACTATAGCCCTAATACAAACCCTAAGTCTAACCCCAACCCAGATTCTAACCCTAACTCTATTTCTAACTCTAACACCAAGTCTACTTCTAACCCTAAATCTAGCTCTAGTTCTAACTCTAAAGTTCAAACCCTAACTCTAACCCTAATTCTAACCCTAACTCCAACTCTAACTCTAATACTAACCCTAACCCTAACCCTAACTCTATCTCTAATTCTAACCCTAAAACTAACCTTGATCCTAACCCTAACCCTAACCGTACAACTCAATCTAATCCTATCCTTAACTCTAACCCTAACCCTAATTCTATCCTAAGCTCTCACACTAACTCTAACTCTAACTCTGACTCTAACTCTAACCCTAGCTCTAATTCTAACCCTAATGCTAGCTCTAATTCTAACCCTGACTCTAACTCTAACTCTAATTGTAACACTAACTCTAACTATATTTCTAACTTTAAATCAAACCCTAACTCTAACTATAATTCTAATCCTAACCCTAATTCTAACCATAACCCTAATTGTACATCTAATTCTATTGCTAACTCTAACGCTAACTCTAAACCCTAACCCTAACCCTAACCCTAACTATAAATCTAACTCTATCTCTAATTCTAACTCTAACCCTAACCCTATCCCTAATCATAATTTTAAACATAACACTAACCTTAAATCTAACCCTAATCCTAACCATAACTTTACTCCTAATTGTAACAAAATCCTTAAAATTAAAAAAAATTAAATTAAAGTTATGTAAATAAAACACCATATAAAGAGTTAAAATATAAAATGTTGAAGAATAATTTTATTGTAACTTTATACAACTATATTTAATAATAAAGAAAGACCTTGCTCCTAACCATAGCAATCCATATTTCAATTACTACTAGGTTAGGATTTAAATAAAATAGGTGTGTCTCAGTATATTGCATATATAAAACTATATATAACCTAGTAAATAGATTATAGAAGATATGACAAATAGTACATGCCAACATGGACTATAATCAATACACACTATCTACCACCATCATGGAAGGGATTATAAATACCTCACTGTGCACAAGTATCCCACATGGATCCTTCAAGAGAATATAGGCCATTACAATGGAACCCAAGGAAAATAAACAATGAAAATAGACAATAACGACAACAATTGAAAGGACACATCAATTAACACATCACTCACTCTAGTGAGAGAAGACTAGGTATTCTTAAGACTGATCAATCATACTACCACATCAATACTAAGGATATTAAACTTATTTAATTAGTATTTGATAGGATAAAAAGAATATTATTGATTATATTGTGAGTAAAAATTACAATTATGGACATATAAACATACAAACATACAAAGGGTGAGTGTGAAATATAACTAGCAATTGCATATTAGGTACAATGAGTACACCTAAGAGATATATAAGGTCAATTAGGATTTAAAAATGAAATTATTTTGGCATGTCTATAGAGTTAATAAGGTAGGTAGGATAACTATTTTATCCATGATGTTTGTGAAAAATATATTATACAAAAAATTATACATCTTAAAATAAGATTAAAAAGTATTCTATAATCTATATAATTTACTTTATATTATAATAATACAAATAAAAAAGACCATATGCTAGATCAAATATGAATAAGTAAAAAAATAAAAAGTGGGTAAGGAATTTTATTTTTAAAATTTATCTAATATCAAAGACAATCATATGCTAGTAAAAATGCACTTCAAACTTTAAAAGCTTTTCTATCTTTAGACATCACAATTTTCATTGTGATCTTACCTAATATTATAACTTTAGTATGATTTGTTCTTAATTACAATAATATTTTTGCTAAGTGTGTGCTTAATTTGCAAACTTTGGTTACAAATCCAATTAGCATTATAGATCAAAACTATAAATATTTCTAAGATTAAATAAATACATCATTTTAAAATCGAATTATGTTATAAATATTATTGATCTTTACGTACATTTGTATTTATGTATGTATACTATACATATGATATAATTTAAAATAATATAATAATTTAGATATACATAAATATAGAATGAGAAATTACAAACATTTAAAATTTATATAATAATCGATAGATAAATCCTAATTTTTTAAATTGAAAATGATTATCATTCTTTTCTTCTATAAATATTATAAAACTAAAGAAAAAGATAAATTTTTACCAATTTTTTTTTATCAAAAACTATTTTCTATTTTTCAAATAATATATTTTTATTATAAATATTTAAACATAAAATTCATAATAGATATAATAAATATCTAAATTGTAAATAATAAATTATAATAAAAAATCTAAATAACTTAACCTTAATCCTATACTATTCAAGATAGAGTCTAGACTAAATTGAGCCCTAAACATATTCCCCATAAAGCTAAATTGCAAACTAAAGTTAATGGTAATGCTCTTGTGTCTGTGAGATTATTTCGAGACTAACCCACATTGCAATTGCAGTATTTTTCCAAAGAAATATATGGCCTAACTGATTAGTGCTACTACCTTCTTGTCCCTTTTATGCCAATTATCTTGATCCTTTCCTAGATTTGTAGGCCTTTGTTGACTACTAGTCACAATATCACAACAATTTTGAAGGAGTTAGAGTGATATCAACATGAGATACCCAATCATAGTAATTTTTCCCATTTAATTTAATTATGGGCAGAGTAACACTGAGTGATTCCATTATCAAATTCTCTCCTTTTTGATGAAAATGAAAGAGATTAAAAAATTTAATACCCAAATTGAAATTGAAAACCTCTCACCAATTTGTTGAACAATGTCTCTTTCTTTTGCTATTGTATTAATCTTTTTGCGAATGCTGCTCACTCCAAAGAGAAAAGAATGATCAGATACCATGATAAACTACTTAATAGAAACAAAGCACATATAACAACATAGAAATAGGGCATAAAAAAGTGATAGTAGAATAGAGGAAGATCTTAATGAAGAGACAAATTTAATATAATAGAGAAATAGTAAAACCACACTATTATTCAATAATCATTACTGAGTTTGTTATGTACATGAGACAAGAGGCTAGGTATTTATAAGCATGTCACAGATCTCTAGAAAGTTCTTGTAAGCTACAGTGGAGATATGGAGCAATCTGGATAGTTTAGGACGTTTCTGGACTGTATATTAAATGCTCAACTACCATATTCTAGAATGCTTAACTACAAAGAAATAAATAAAAAATATTTATTCTAACACTACACATACACTATAAAGGTGACAATTGAAAGGAAAAGAAAGAGATCCCCTTCTTTAAAAATTTTATTTATGTTTTGCTTTTGTATCTATAGGATATCCCTTTAACATATACACTACCTTATGTTCACTCAATTTGAAACAAGATATATTTGTTGAAAATAGTTAATAGGTTGAAAGTGCAAATGATTTGGCCTCGTGGTTACTCTAGCATAATATCTTAAGAAAAGTTATGGCATTAGTAGATGAAATCTTTGACTTGACAAATAATTTTATTAGGGGTATCAAACAATATTGTGTTTGAATTATAATTGCAGTTGACATTTTCCCTTGGAGCCAAATGCCCACCTAACATCCCTGACAACCTGCACAATAGACAAAAAACATGAATGTGGTAGGTGAGTTTTTCAAAATTATGAAAAGAGGAGGAAATTTTTTTGGCAAAGAAAAAAAGGAATGTTTTGTTCCATTCAACTAGTAGAAGTTGAAGTTTAGTAGAGCATAGAAGATTAAAAAGTTCTAGAGAGAAGAGAAGTAATCTTTAGATCCAGTTGTCATAGTGCAGAGACAGAAGGAAGTTCATTTCGTGCCTGCAGATGCACGAGTTTCTTCTTTGGTCATTTTGTAAGTTTATTGTTTGTTTGATTCAACCTATGAAGCAGTGATTGCTCTAGGCATTATTGTATGCATCCATTAGAGCTGGAAGTTTAAAGTTTTGAAGTTTGAAGTTGTTTAAAGTTTTAGGGTTATTTTAGGGTTTTCTGGTTGAAGCTGAATGCTGCCAAACTTTTGTAATGGTTTAATCAAAATTGAACATACTAGAATCATTTTTTTCTTCTTCTATTCATTGCATTTGAGAAGTTTGTTTGGAAGTTTCAAGCTTTGGCTCTCTAGTTTTAATGGTGGAAAAGTTCACGTTATAGTTCTGTCACTCGGTATTATTTTTTGGTAGAAGTCATTTTTCTACAATGGCTACCGAGTTCACTCGATACCTTCTTCTACCCACTCTCCTGTGGTTATCGAGTTCAGTTGCCATCCACACTACTTAACTCACTTAGCATCCATTGGTGCCGAGTTGTTCTTCATCTACTGAGCTCACTCAACACTCTCCTATCACTCAGCTCCTTAAGGTGTTGAACAAAATTGGGACTCGACAATAGTTTTTGCCGAGCATTATTTAGGGTTGTGAAATTTTTTTTAGGGTTGGTAATATATTTTTTAACATATTGAATAAATCCTTAAACAATGTACACAGACATAGTATATATTTGCTTAAAATAACTACAGACAATTTAGAAGCATAGTTCACATTGCTTCATGAGTTCTTCTTTAATGTGAAGATAGTAATATTTACAATGAAACTAGGGTAATGAATAGTACAAACTATTAAATAATTATTTTAGCCCGTGCATTAGCAGATAGAAATCTTTTAGTAAAATAAGTTTTAGAAACAAAGGATCACCAATAAAAGGAAAAGAATCCAACCAGCGTTGTTTGACAAATTCTTGTTATTTGATTCAATTGAATTCTTATAGGCTTCATATCTAATTTTAAAGATTTTAGGCATATCCTCATTGAAAATGAAGCTAGCCCTTTTTGTTGGAAATTAAACGCCAATGCTTGCAGGTTGTCCTCAAGCCCCACGCCCATCTACCCTGTCAAGTCTCGACAGGCATTCATGTTTGGTATGTGAGAGTTTGAAATTTGAATGTTGAGAGAGAAAGGAAGAATATGACAAAAGGAATGTTTCTACATTCATTTATTCATTAAGTGTAGATCAAGCAGATCAGAGAGAAGTTGCAAAGCTGAGCAGAGAATGAAGAAGGAATGCCTGCAGTTGCACGTGGTTCCTTGTTCACTCTGTAAGTTTGTTGTTTGGATTTGTCTTGTTGAACCCGTGATTGCTCCAGGCACCATTGTATGCAACCATTAGAGTTGCAAGTTTAAAAGTTTATTGAAGTTTGAAATATTATCAATTTAGGGTCATTTTAAGTTTTTCTAGTTGAAGCTGAATGCTCCCAAAGTTTGTAATAGTTTAGTGAAATATTGAATAGAAAGCAAGTAAGCATACTTGAATCTATTGATCTTCCCTTGTATGTTGTATTTGAGAAATTTGTTTGAAAGATTAAATCTTTGGCTCTCTGGTTTTAATGGTGAATGCATTCACGTTGAAATCTCTTAAGTTATAATTTCTCAGTTGGATCTGAGCTCACTCGTCATCTATTGTTGCTGAGCATTTCTTTTGGAGTCGAGCATACTCGACATCTATTGCTACTGAGCTCCTCTTTGTGCCGAGTTCACTCAACACCTATTACCTGTCACTCGGCACCTTCAAGTGTCTAGCAAGTGCCAATTAATTTCTGGCACTCGACACCTTCCTATGCCGAGCACTTTTCTTCAAGTGCCGACCAACTTGCCACTCAACACCATCAAGTGCCGAGTAAAATTGGCACTCAACACCTTCATGTGCTGAGCAACTTTTAAGTGCCAAGAAAATTTTTTAGGGTTAGGGTTGTGAGATTAAGTTAAAATTAATTTGTATTTCTCACATGGTATCAAAGCTTTAAGGCCCTACATCAACAGTGAGTTAGGGCATTTGTTTTCTTGGGTTATTTGACATGGTAGGAGATGTAGGAAAGATATGGCAGTAGCCACCATCATTTAATGGACATAATTATGATACATTTGCAAAGAAGATGAAGACCATTATGGTTGCAAATGATTTTTGGGAGTTTGTGGTCAATAGATTCAATAATGTGACTGATCCAACTCAGTATGCTGCCCTCATAAATGCACAGAAGACTCATTTGAAAGAGTCGAGGAGGAAGGATGCTAATGCATTAAGTTTGATTGCAGTAGCAATGATAGAGACAGTATTCTCAAAAATTGCAGCAGCAAATTATGCAAAGGAAGCATGGGATATCCTTGAGACAAACTTCAAGGGGACTGATAAAGTCTATATAGTAAAGCTACAGAATATAAGGATAGAATTTGAGAACCTTCAGATGAAGGAGAAGACTATCAAGAGCAGAGGATAGTGGAAAAGATATTGAGGAGTTTACCTCATAAATATGACCATTTGGTCATGACCATAGAGGAGGCAAAAGACCTCACTACTTTGACAATGGATGAGTTGATGGGTTCTCTTCAAACCCATGAGTATAGAATCAATAGATCCACATCTTTTTCTACCCAAGAGCAAGCATTCAAGGCTCAGTCAAATCCAAGAGGAAGGGGGAGAGGAAGAAATGGCTTAGGTAGGAACTCCAGAGGTAGAGGCCGAGGTAATGGAGGATAAAAAAATGCTGTAGCAGAAAGCTCAAGAAGAGCAGATGCAGCAAGTAGCTCACAAAATACTTTAAGAGGAGGTAAGAAAAACTACAACTCAAATAAGAGTAATGTAGAATGCTACTACTATCCTAAATATGGGCATTATGCAAATGAATGCTGAAAGAAGCAGAATGATCAGTCAGGACAAGCAAATGTGGTTGATGTGAAAATGGGAAGTGGACCCAATGTTGTTGCTTTCATCATGTGTAATGTTGGTGAAGAAGGAAGCCCTGAAGTTTGGTACCTCGATAGTGGATGTAGCAACCACATGAGTGGTAATGAAACCTTGTTTTCATTCATTGACAAGAGTTTCAAATCTGAAATTAAAATGGGCAACAATGGAACCCTACCAGTTGTGGGAAAAGGATCTATTATGGTCTGCACCAAGAAAGGTGAGAAAAGAGAAATACGAAATGTGTATTTTGACCCTAGTATGAACCACAATTTGATGAGCATTGGTCAGCTCATTCAAAATAGATAAAAAGTGCTGATGGAGAATGACATGTGTGTCATTCATGAAAAAGATGGGAGTAAGAACTTACTTGCAGCAGTTCAAATGACAAAGAACAAAATGTTTCCCTTAAGGATAGAGACATGTTTCTCATCTCAAGTTTGTGTTGCACCTCACACACAATCAGCTCTAAGGAGTTTGATTGAAGACCCTTCTCGGCTATGGCACCTTAGGTATGCTCATCTTGGCTATGTTGGTTTAAATTTATTGTCAAATAAAAGAATGGTAGAAGGTTTGCCACGTGTAGGAAATTCTTGTGACAAGTGTGAGGCTTGTATTTTGGGTAAGCAACATAGGCTTCCCTTTAATTCTGGAAATTCTAGGAGGGCTAGATATCCATTAGAATTAATGCATACTAACCTAGTCGGTCCTACGCAAGTTACTTCCATTGGGGGGAGTACTTATTTCATGACATTCATTGATGATTTCAGCCGTAGGACATGGGTGTATTTCTTGAAGAATAAATCTGAAGCATTTGATAAATTTGTAAAATTTAAAGCCCAGGCTAAAAGAGAATGTGGACACTATATCAAGGTCCTAAGATCAGATAGAGGAGGGGAGTATACCTCCAATTATTTTGTAAATTTTTGCAAGAAACATGGCATTAGGAAAGACCTTATAGCTAGCTATACACCACAGTAGAATGGAGTGGCTGAAAGAAAGAACATGACCATTATTGAAATGGCAAGGAGCATGATGAAAGAGAAAGGTCTCCCAAGTGAATTTTGGTTAGAGGCTATGGAAACAACAGTTTATCTAATTAATAGATGTCCTAAAAAGGCAATTCGTGATAGAATTCCAATGGAAGCATGGTCACGAAGAAGATGGATAGATGAACACCTAAGAGTGTTTGCATGTGTAGTATATGCACATGTGCCTAAAGAGAAAAGGAAAAAATTTGATGATAAAGGTGTGAAATGCATTTTCACAGGGTACAACCCAGAATCAAAGGCATACAGATTGTATGACCCATTGAACAACAAGATGATGCTTTCAAGAGATGTGGAATTTCTTGAAAATCAGTCTTGGTATGGTTCAATTGATGAGTCACCAAGAACTTCTAGTAAAGTGCCAATTATGAATGAAGAAGATGCTGATGAACAGAAAGAAGAAGGAGCAAATAGAAAAAAAAGCAAGCAGATTCAGTCCTTGTCGAGCTCCTCTAGGCATGACCAAGTGTCAGTACCGAGTACCAGTGAAGACCGAGCTAGTCAGCAAAGCAACAGAAACAAAGATTCTAATCCCACACTCTCTTCCCTATTACCAAGAAAGACCAAGAGTCTTAGGGAGATATACCAAGATGAAAGGTATGAAGATTACAATGAGAGTGTTAATTTTGCATTATTTTCTCATAATGATCCAGTATATTTTGAGGAAGCTATTAAGGAGAAGAAATGGTGTAATGCCATGGATGAGGAAATAGATGCTATAGAAAGAAATGAGACATGGGAGCTAACTGAATTTCCTCCCAAGAAGCAAGTGATTGGAGTGAAATGGGTCCATAAGACCAAATGCAATGCTGAAGGCAAGATTGATAGGCATAAGGCAAGGCTGGTAGTCAAGGGCTACAAATAGCAGTATGGAAGAGATTATGATGAGACCTATGCCCCAGTTGCAAGAATGGAAACCATGCGTCCTGTCATAGCAATTGCTACCCAGCACAAGTGGAAGGTATTTCAAATGGATGTGAAGTCTGCCTTCCTTAATGGTGTATTGAAAGAAGAAGTGTATGTGGAGCAGCCACCTAGTTATGAAGTTGTAGGTGAAGAGAACAAAGCATATAGATTGAAGAGAGCTCTTTATGGGCTCAAGCAAGCTCCACGAGCATGGTACAGTAGGATTGACTCATATTTGATGAGCAATGGCTTTAACAAAAGGAATGGTGAGCCTACTCTTTACATCAAGGCAACAAATGGTAATGTATTGATTGTTGTCTTGTATGTAGATGACTTAATTTTTACTGCAAATGATAAGGCTCTAATTGGTGAATTCAAAGAGGCCATGAAAGGTGAATTTGAAATGACAGACCTAGGTCTCTTGAAATACTTTCTAGGCATAGAAGTAAAACAAATGCATGATGGAATTTTCATCTCTCAAGAAAAATATGCAGGGTAGATCTTGGAGAGATTTAACATGCAGAATAGTAAGGCATCCCCCACACCAACAGCAGTAGGTCTAAAGTTGAGCAAGAAAGACTCTAGCAAGAGAGTGGATTCAACATTATACAAGAGTATGGTTGGAAGTCTAATGTATTTGACAACAACTCGGCTAGACCTAATGCGTGTAGTAAGTCTGATTTCTAGATTTATGGAAACACCAAAGGATTCCCATTGGCAAGTGGGAAAGAGGATCCTAAGGTATGTGAAAGGTACTAAGGGATTTGGAATTTTTTATACTGTAAATGATGATTTCAAGTTGGTTGGTTACACTAATAGTGATTGGGCTGGAAGTTTAGATGATAGGAAGAGCACTTCCAGATACATGTTTTATATGAGATCGGGTGCAATCTCATGGGCATCCAAGAAGTAACCTATTGTTGCTCAATCTATAGCAGAGGTTGAATACATAGCAAAAAATGCAGCATCATTTCAAGCAATTTGGCTAAGGAGGGTCTTGATAGATTTGAATGAAAGGAAAGAGGATGGAACCACAATTTATTGTGACAACATCTCATCCATTGCATTGTCCAAGAATCCAGTCTTCCATGGGAGAAGCAAGCATATTGAGATCAGATATCACTTCATCAAAGAGTTGGTGGAGAATGGGGATATCAAGATGGAATTCTGCAAGTCAGAGTAGCAGCTAGTAGATATTTTTACCAAACCATTAGGCATTGGATGTTTTGTACACCTAAGAGAGTGTCTTGGTGTAGTTGATTTGGATCAACTGTTATCCTTGTTTGTTTGGCTCGGGACAAAGGGGGAGTGTTGGAAATTAAACGTCAATGCTTTTAGGTTGTTGTCAAGCCACACGCCCATCTACCCTGTCAAGTCTTAGTAGGCATTCATGTTTGGTAGGTGAGAGTTTGAAATTTGAACATTGAGAGGAAAAGGAAGCATATGACAAAAGGAATGTTTTTGCATTCATTTATTCATTAAGTGCAAATCAAAGAGAAGTTGTAGAGCTAACCAAAGAAGGAAGAAGGAAGGAAGTTTGTGCCTGCAGTTGCACATGGTTCCTTGTTCACTCTGTAAGTTTTTTGTTTGGATTTTTCCTATTGAAGTAGTGATTGCTCCAGGCACCATTGTATACAGCCATTCGAGTTGCAGGTTTAAAAGTTTATTGAAGTTTGAAGTATTATCAATTTAGGGTTATTTTAAGTTTTTTTGGTTGAAGTCGAATGCTCCCAAATTTTGTAATAGTTTAGTGAAGGACTGAATAGAAAGCAAGCAAGCATACTTGAATCTATTGATCTTCCCTTGTATGTTGTATTTGAGAATTTTTTTTGAAAGATTAAAGCTTTGGCTCTCTAGTTTTAATGGTGAATGCATTCACGTTGAAATCTCTTAAGTTATAATTTCTTAGTTGGAGCCAAGCTCACTCGACATCTATTGTTGCCGAGCATTTCTTTTGGAGCTGAGCATACTCGACATCTATTGCTACCGAACTCCTCTTTGTGCCGAGTTCACTCGGCACCTATTGCCTGTCACTTGACACCTTCAACTGTCGAGCAAGTGCTGAGTAATTTCTAGCACTCGACACCTTCCTTTGCCAAGAACTTTTCTTCAAGTGCCGAGCAACCTACCACTCGGGACCATCAAGTGCCACATAAAACTGGCACTCGGGACCTTCACGTGCTTAGCAACTTTTAAGTGTCGAGAAAAGTTTTTAGGGTTAGGGTTGTGAGATTAAGTAAAAATTAATTTGTATTGGGAAATGTCTATACTAAAAAATGAATGTATGATTTTTTCATTTGAATTCGCTTCCGCAGGGAAATGAGTTTTCATAGTGATCACTCAACATAAGGACATATATCCTCCTTGATTTTTCTTGTTGACATATGAGAAAATAAAGAGAGTGTTGTGACCAATAGTCACATCATTGCCCAAGCCTGGGGCCCCCTTTTGTCTCTTGATATTGTCCTTTTGGCTTTAGTTCTTGGTAGTATTGGGCTAAATCTTCTAAAGTTTGCTCTTTCAAATGAAAATTGGTAAAATTGGCCAGATGTGAAAAGTGTTGTTCGTGTGGCTCTAAGAATGGAAATTATTTGCTTGTTTGAGAATTGAATGTCTTGACTTACTATTTTTAGAAATTCTATTATTAGTAAGTCTATTTTTAGTAAATTTCATTGCCTCTCAAATTGGCCTTATTTTGACTTCGGGACAACTTACTATTTTTAGAAAGTCTATTTTTAGTAAATTTCATTGCCTCTTAGATTGGCCTTATTTTTACTTTGGGACAACTTACTATTTTTAGAAAGTCTATTTTTAGTGACTCTATTTTTAGTAAATTTCACTACCTCTCAGATTGGCCTTATTTTGACTTTGGGACAACTTACTATTTTTAGAATGTCTATTTATGATAGGTCTATTTCTCCAACAAGTGAGCTATGGTTGATAAAGAGCCAAAAGGGTACATGTGTCTATATCCAAAAGAATGAGCAAGCATGATAGCCAATCAAGAAAAAAATGCTCAAGTCTAGAATCACCCATGAAATATCCAAAAGTAGAAAGGCATGATGATAATAAAAAAAATGGTTGTCGTGGAATTCTTCCATCATGGACAAAATCCACAATCTCTCAAAAAATCCAGCCTTGGAGAAAAATGGTGGTTGCAGAATTCTTCCATCATGGACAAAATCCATGATCACTCAAAAAGTCTCACCTTGGAGAAAGATGGTTGTTGCGAAATTCTTCCATCATGTACAAAATCCATGATCTCTCAAAAAATATAGCCTTGGAGAAAAATGGTTGTTGTGGAATTCTTCCATCATGGACAAAATCCCCGATCACTCAAAATTTCCAGCCTTGGAGAAAAATGGTTGTTGCGAAATTCTTCCATCATGGACAAAATCCATGAGCACTCAAAATTTCCATGAGTAAGAGAATTAGAAATCATGGAAGCAAATATGGCTAAGTGTTCAAGATTTGTCCTTCATAGAAGCAAAAACAATGAAGTGCTAGAAATTTCTCCTTCATGGAAGAAAAACTGGCTAACTTTTGGCAATTCCTCCTTGATGGAAGAAAAAATGCTAGTGTTGGAAGTTTCTCCTTCATGGAAGAAAAATTGGCTAAGTGTTGGAAACTTTCTCCTTCATGGAAGAGTAAATGGCTAAGTGTTGGAAACTTTCTCCTTCATGGAAAAATGAAAAACGATTAAGTGCTGGAAATTTCTCCTCCAAATCTTGAATTTCACCCTCTTCAAGTGTGTACCCAAGACTAGAAAAATGATTGATGATGATACAAAAAAGGGGGGGGGGGGGGGAGGGGGGAGGGAATTCTTCAAAATGTAGGAAAAGGCATAATAGTGAATTGAAAGCATTTGAAGAAAAAGGAGGAGAAAACTCTAGTTCTAGAAATTCAAGAAAGATGCTCAAATCCAAAATTCTAGTACCAAGATCAAAGTACTAAGTGATCCAGTCCCAGACATTCAAGGTTGAAAGATCAAAGTTCAAATCCAAAAATCCAAGAACATGGCTAAGGAAATGTTTGAAAGCTTTACCAGGGAATCCAGTCGACGAAAAAAGATTGTTGATAACGTCAAGCAAGGAATATCAAATGCAGTTGCATCCTTATTATCACAAAGATTAAGGGAAGAGGAAATGATAACTGATAATCTGAAAGTGAAGTTAGAGGAATTCTTTTAGCTAAACGTATACGGAAGAGATGATTTTGAGAACTTCTCCATCTTCTCAAATACAATGCACAGTACTAAGGAATTACTACTAGATTGGGATGAAAGCTTGGGAAAAGTAGAAAGAGCAATTGTAATTCTAGAATTCAAGCAAGAAGCTGCACCAAGCATCAGTATAGAGGAGTTGAAAATAGTATTAGATCAATTTCAATCTTTTAGGCAAAGAAATCAAGGATAGATGCATTAAATGTAGAGTGGTTGTGCATAGGGATCATTTATTACACCCCACTCTTTCTTAAATTAGCATGCATGATGGGCATTTATTACCCACTATAGTAGTGGGTTCCTTGTGGCATTAATGTAGATTCCTTTCCATTGCCCTAACCCTAGTTAGGGTTGATGTGGCAAGATCTTGGCCATTGGTTATTGTGATCATTCGGGCCACCCGTTGTAATCGAGAACCTATATAAAGGCCCCATTTCTCATTTGTAAAGAGGGGATTTTTATGAGATTGTTGCTATGAGTTACTGAGATAATAAAGTTTTCATTGGAGTCTGGCAAATACTTGACATTTCTTAGTGCTTGCTTGTTCTCCTAAAATTTGTTCAGGTAGATTAAGTTTAGCATAGTCAATGTGTGGTGATTACAATGGAGAATATGATGGTGTATTGATGAATTCCTTTGGTTCACACTTTTGACGTTTTAGTGATTCTAATTCATCGTGTAAAGTTAGCCTTAACCTCTTTCATGCATATGCTCAACTTCTATCATTTGTATACATTTTTCTTTATGATGGTGTATGCGGTGATATGAAAATCTTTGGTATAACCCTTGAAGATTGCATTGGTTCATGCTTAGTTGTAGTATAACTTGGCGAAGATGAATTTAGTAAATTGAGGAATTTGTCCACTAGAATACTATTTGTTGTTATCACTACCCTTAGGATTAGAATAGAATTCCTGAACCCCATCCTATTTAGTTTTTGCATATTCTGTTAAAAATCCAAAAAAAAAAAAAAAGCTCTTCATTGCAAAACCTTACGATAGCTCCCACATCTAGTATGGCTTGAAATGAATATGAATAAACACGTAAGGCCCCTTGTGATCATCAGCAAACCACATCAACCACTAATATTATCCACAATCAAGACCTAGCATTAAAGGAACCTTGAAGTCATTGTATGATCTTCTAGTAATCTTAGCATACACAAGACTTTATTCAAGAGAGGATAAGATATTTTGATATTTTGTTCTACTGTTTGGTGAGTCATAAAACACACATCAACATAAATTGGCACTAGAAGGAGGGCCTTAACTAAAAGATTTCATAGCAGTTTCACATACTGGAGAACATTAATTCATCCTCACCCAAGGTACATCGAAGATCCTTGAGATTCACCCCAGGAGCGCACGAATTACAAGAATTGATTTTTTATCCAAAGCCTAGGTGAGGAAATAAAGAAGCATCTATGAGTCAGAATTCACCAAGTGTAGCTGATCTCACAAGGATATTCCAAACTCCACCACCTCAACATCAAGCACAAGGATCAATCCAAGGAGGACTTCCACCAGGAGCTACACAAATTCAATAGTTATTTGTGCAAATACCTATTTCACCTGCAACTGTCCAACAACAAGAACTAGCAATAGCCTAGCAATGGCGTCTATAGAATGCATCACCCCTTGCAAAATTTGCTGCATACAATAATATGCCAAAGAATCCTAAACACTTTTGTTCTAAATTCTTTGTGAATGATGTGAATTGCACTACTGATGAACACATTAAAATTTTTGAGGATGTCCTCCAAAATAGAAACGTGCAAGATGAGGATGTTTCATGTAGACTATTCCCTTATTCATTGGGTGAGGAAGCATTTTACTGGTATATCAACCTACCTTCAAATTCAATATAGACTTGGCAACAATTGAAGGATGCATTCCTCAGGAAGTTTAGATTGCCTATCACCCCTGCAGAATTGTATAGACAATTTATCGAGATAAGGAGACAAGAACGTGAATCAATTGGTGCTTTCAATAATTGATTTCAAAGGGCTTATTCAAGATTGTGTGATCCATATCACATAGGAGATGATGCAACATGACCTATCTACTATGCAGCCCTAGACTGTTTCACATCTATGTTTGTTCAAAAAACTCATCTGGCTCCTGTAAGTTTGATCCAAGCATATGCTGAAGCAGAGAAAGTTAGTTTACAATCACTAACAACTACAAATGGAGCACCTTG
Organism: Cupressus sempervirens; assembly: GCA_028749045.1. NCBI lineage: Eukaryota > Viridiplantae > Streptophyta > Pinopsida > Cupressales > Cupressaceae > Cupressus > Cupressus sempervirens. The sequence goes on from CM053792.1 coordinate 320,231,807, forward strand.
CTATTTTGGAAATGTAAATGCATTGAATCAAGGAGTTTTGAATTATGCTCCGACTATCAATCCAGTTCCTGCCCCTCCGAGCCAGTTGTCATTGAACCCCTGAGCACCTATGTCGCAGGCAATGTCCACACAACCAATTTATCTCTAGAACATGACAGATTCTACAAGGACCCAAGAGGAAGAAGATGAGATGAGAGATCTGATGAACAAGTGAAAAAGTTGTCCGCTGAGGTCACTTACCTTAGAAATCAAAATAATAAGTTGCAAAATGAACAAAGAAATTATCAGTCATATCAAGGTAGCAACTGAGGTTATCAAGGGAATACCCCTCCACATCATGATAGTAATCAAGGACACAACCAAGGATTCAATGAAGGTAATCAAGGATATTGTAATAATAACCAAGGTCATCAAAGAAGATCATGGAACATTAATCCAAATAATGGAGGCATACCATCACCATTGGATAATCCTCCATCTGAGAATCGCCTACCTGATAAATTTTTCTTAGCAGAAGCTGCACTATCTGGATGGTGTAGATTACATGAGACTAGTCAACATTCTAAGTTACAGTCTCATGAATTTCAAAGAGTAGTGGATATTTTCAAGGGAGAAGTGAGGAACACTACCACATCTAAGAATCCTCCTCCTATGGGATATGAGATAGTACCCTCACCAAGATATGACCAAGCATTGGTTTTTGATGATTTTAAGTTTCCTCCTCCTGATTCTCAAGATTACATGCCAATACAAGCTAATCAAAAATTCCCACCAACTTCAGAAAATGGTCCTATAGAAATGCCGCGTTATCAAGTCCCGCCAGAAAATCAACCTCCACCAATATCCCCGAATGAATCACTACATAAGGATGGATTATTATTCCCTCCTCTATATAATAGTGTCTTGGTGGAAGGGACAAGTGAAGTGCAAGCTTATCAACAAACATCTGGTAATACTCCAATACAGACATATAAGAGGAATTATAGGAACCATGAGCCATTAACATCATCAATTCCTCCAAATAACTTTTCAACTCCCCCACATCCAAATGCGAACAATAATCATGAGCCTCTCAGAGACTCCCCTGAATATCGACAACTCACAGGCTCTCAAGGAGATAGAGGCCAATCTCCCATGACAAATTCTTCACAAAATGATAAAGGAAAGAATAATCTTCAATCCTCTGCTCAACAAGGAGAACAAAGCAAATGTGAAAATCTAGGATAAACATAGAGAGGAAGTCCTTCTAGAGAGGAATTGAAAAGGTTAAGTTCTTATGTCCTAGAGGAATTCAAGAAAATTAAAGTAAGTCTTCCACTATATGAATTGATGAAGATTTCAGAAATTAGAGATACATTATTGGAAAGCTTCAATGACGCCCCCACAAAGATTGTTTCTCAAGATGTATCACATCCTCCAAGAGGGGTATCCAATGTCCAACAATACAATTTTGTGCAAAACACCAATGTTGCAGATGATGTATCACCATATGCATCTAAGCTTGCTTAGAATCCTTCAAGTTTCATTGGAATGGTTCAAAACTCTCAAGATGATCAAAAGGTTACATCAAATGGACAAGTATCTTCAAAGGATCCATCACTAGAAATGATCAAAGATAATTCTCCTATAGTGGAAAGTTCCATGACAACTCAAAATGGGAGAAATTCTATACATAATAATCAGACATTTGATTCAAAAGGGCAGAAGACAGTGTTTTTTTATCAAGGGAAGGAGGAGCCTGCACCTTTCCTAGTATCTATTAGAATTTTTGAAAAAATGTTACATAATTGTTTAATTGACTCTGGTGCATCAAGTAATGTAATGCCATTGGACATATGTAGAAAGTTGGGATTGATTCCGCTTCAGACTGACAAGAAAGTCACACAATTGGATAAAATTGAAGTCCTAGTCGTGGGAGAGTTGAATAATATTCACATGCAATTGGCCTTTGATCCACGTGTTCAAAGTTGTATTGACATATCTGTTGTGGATATTCTTGAAGGGTATGGCATGCTTCTTAGTAGAGATTGGGCAAGGAAATTGAATGGTTATATTGCAATAGACTTTTCACACATGTGGCTCCCATGGAAGGGAATTCCCAATCAGATAAGGATAGAGAGCACTTCAAGGCTCCGGTTTTTGATCACTGAGTATGGTGAACACAATGAGACCTTGTTTATGGAAACCACTTTGGGATCATATATTCCCAAAATTGGAGAGGTTTTAATGTTGCAAGATTACAATCAAGGGTGATGTCCTGATGTGACTCCAATTTTTGCTAAGGTACCAGTTATGGATAATTCAGAACCATCACTAAATGAAGGAATGTTTGAGAATTGTAGGAATTTTGTCCTAAAAAGCATTAAGCAGGAAGTTGAACTAGGAAAAGATGCATCCATTCAAAATCTGTTGTTACCCAACTGGTGTAGAATACATGATGCTTTTCATTATGAGATATCATGCACCATGTGCAAAGAAGAAATTGCACAAGTTTCTAAAATGGTTCCATAGGCATGGATAGCAGAAAATTTGGTCAGAATGAACTCATCCTATATGAAAATTTTAGACCCACAACAAGAAATAATTTGAGAAGGTAAAATAGGACAAGAAGAACATCAAAAAGAATCCAAGTATTCAAAGGTAAAATCACCCATGGAATATGAAAATGATCAAGTATGGACTCTATCCTTTGATGGATCCAAATCAAAGAAAGGTAGTTGAGCTGGTGTTGAACTCATCAGCCCAACTGGAGATACATATTTGGCAGCACATAGGTTGCAATTCCCTTGTACTAATAATGTGGCTGAGTATGAATCATTGGTCATTGGATTGCTCTTCGCTATCAAAAAGGGTGCCAAAATCCTACATGTAGGTGGAGATTCAGACATAGTCATTGGACAGGTATGCAAGAAATATACATGCCATGATAAAAGATTGGGTCGGTATCACAATAGAGTTTGGGACCTAATTGAAAGCTTTGATGCTTTCAATATTAAAAGGATAAGTCAAACAAGAAATCCAATAGAAAACTCTTTGGCTCAATTTGCAAGTTCATTAGAACCATTAGAGATGGATTGTGTGAAGAAATTTATAGTTGAGCTGACTTCAGTACCATCAGTCCTTGACAACATCACAAATTTTCAAGTGTTTGAAGATGACAAGCATATTCTTGATTTTTTGACAAGCTCAAGGGTATTTGAAGCACAAGTCATAGATGAAGGAGAACAACAACAAGCTCAATTTGAAATCAATGAGATTATGAATTTAAGGAAAAATACCATTCCAAAAGGAATGATTGCACTAGAAAGAATTTTTGATGCCGACAGACTAAGTTTCCTCAAGTACCAAAGTACTGAAGGAGGGGAATGTGAAAAGGTGAACTTGGGAATGAGAGAAAATGTCAAGAATGTATTTATCGGGAAAGTTTGTACCCCCATAGAAAAGGAGGAAATATTGAAGCTTATGTCATTTTTAGATGGTTATTCTGGATATAACCAAGTGATGGTAGAAGAAGAAGATAGACTAAAGATGGCATTCACAACTAAGTGGGGTATATTTGCTTATAGAAGAATGCCTTTCAGTTTGATCAATGTAGGAGCCACTTTTCAAAGGGCCATGGATTATGCTTTCAGAGACTTGGTAAAGAAGTGCATCATCATTTACATGGATGATCTCACAGTATTCTCTCGACGCTGGGAAGATCACATCAGTGATTTGAGGAGAATCTTCCAAAGAGGTAGAAGATATGGGATTTCCTTGAATCCAAAGAAATGTATGTTCGTTGTCACTGAAGGAAAATTGTTAGGAAATGTAATACTAGAATGAGGAATCTCAATTGAACCTGAGCGCATTGAGGCAATATCAAAGATAGGATTGCTAGCTAGTCAGAAAGAATTAAAGTCATTCTTTGGGAAAATTAACTTTGTAAGGAAGTTCATATCTGGATTTGTAGAGATAGTAAGGCCATTAAATGACATGCTAAAGAAAGGAGCAAGGATAGATTGGACACCTATAGCAAAAAAGGCATTCGAAGAAATCAAGCAAGAAATTGTGGATGCTCCTTTTTTGTTGAGTCCTAACTATACCAAGCCTTTATATATATATTATTTTGCCTCAGAACATACTTGCACAACTATCCTCACCCAAAGGGTAGATGATCAAGATGAACATCCTATTGCATTCATGAGTTCACCCATGAAAGAAGCAGAATTGAGATATCTGAATGTTAAAAAACAAGTTTATGTTTTGGTGAAAGCAATAAAGAAATTCTGACATTACATCCTAAGAAGCAAGGTTTATGCAATAGTTCCTGATGTAGCAATAAAGACTTTGCTAATGCAGAATGAATTGGGAGAAAGAAGAGGAAAATAGATGGCAATTATTCAAGAATATGACATGGAGATACAACCAATGAAGTTGGTACGAGGACAAGCTCTAGCTCAAACCTTGTCTACAACTGGTCTGGGATTAGTACAACAAGTATATGTGTTAGAAGAAGTATCCCTAGATGAATGGTATCATGATATTGTTCATTATCTGCTAAACCATAAGTCTCCATCACACTTGAACTCTATTCAAAAGCATTCATTGAGAATGAAGAGTCAAAATTTTATGCTTCAAGGATTTGTGCTATATAAAAAGAATCATGATGGGGTTTATTTGAGATGTGTTAGAAAGGAAGAGGCTAGACACATCATTGAGCATTTTCATAGTAAATATGGAACTAGTCATGGAAGTGGTCTAGCTATGGCTCATCAAATATCAAGAGCAGGGTATTATTGGCCAACCTTGTTTTAAGACACTTATGAACATGTGAAGACTTGTCACACATGTCAGATAGCTACGACACATGAAAGAAATCCTACTATGCCATTACAACTTGTTATTGAAGTAAAATCGTTCACAAAATGGGGGTTAGATTTCATCGATCCCATCAGTCCACCATCATTAGGACACCACCAGCATATCCTAACTGCTATAGACTATTGCACCAGATGGACCAAGGCTCAATCAGTAAAAAATTGTACAATGGAGGTTGTTATCAAATTTCTTGAAGAAAATATCATTACCAAGTTTGGATGTCCCCATGCATTTGTATGTGATAATGGGCCAACATTTAGATCGTTGAAGTTCTCAAACTAGGCTTTTGACTATGGGATCACACTAAACTTTTCATCAAACCGCTATGCACAAGGGAATGGATTGGCAGAATCAACAAACAAAAATCTATTGAGTGCAATGAAGAAGTTATTAGAAAATAACTCTAGAGATTGGCATACACAGCTGAGATTCACACTTTGGGTGGATAGGATCAGAATAAAGAGTTCTTTGGGGACATCTCCATATCATTTGGTCTACGGACAAGATCTAGTTTTTCCTATCCAATTAAGAATTCCAACACTACGATTCATGCAAGATTTTATGGAAGGAGAAGATAGAGTGCAGACATGTTTGACCCAATTATTGCACTTGAAAGAGAAGAGGGACGAACCATTGGAAAAGTTTGCTAACCATCAAGGAGTTGTTAAGAGATGGTTTGACAAAATGGAAAAGGTTAAAGAATTTCAAATTTCAAATTTGCTACTTTGCTAGGATAAGGCACATGAAAAGAAAGGTTGACATGAAAAGTTTGATAATCTATGGAAAGGTTCTTATCATATTTCTGAAATTTTGGGAGATAATGCATTCAAGGTTAAGTCTCTAATAGGAAAGGAAGTTCAGTTGCCCGTCAATGGGCAATTCCTTAAGCATTATTTATGCCCTTAGGTTTTCTTTGAGAAACCTAACATGTACATAGTTAGTTTAGGTTTTCCTTTGTGGCATGTTTTTGTTTTTGCTTTTTGCCTTTTTTTTTAGTTAGGTGGGGTTTTGGTTTGCCTCCCCTCTCCTGGTTAGGAGTTTTGGCTTTGCGTAGTTTAGGTTTCTTTCCCTTGTTTGTTTTGTTTTGTTTTTTTTCCTAGGTTTTCTTCCTTGGGTGGTTTGGTTTTTTTTCTCTTCTTTTGGGTTGGCTTCGGTTCTGGCTTTTTCTAGGTGGCTCATAGTTGTGAGAATTTTTATTTTTTTTTGCAAGTGGAGTTATGTGATGATTTGGTTACTTCATCTGAAGATTTCACTAAGTTTGTTTATTTCATTTCTTGGATAATTGTTATGAAGAACATTAGAATGATGGCTATCCTTCATATATTTTCAGTGGGTTAGAAAACATACTTGACTCGGAAGGTTAATCATACATTGTGTCTTGATGTATGAACTCTGAGGTTGCCACATATTTCACACTCTTAACTATTTCTCTAAGTCAATTTATGTGTCTTTGGAAAGGTCATGACTTGTGAATTTTTTTTTAAATCTTGCTTCAGCGCCGCTTTAACTCCTAAACCCATAGTAAGCTTCATTTCTTACAAGCCAAAAAAACTAAAAATAAATAAATAAAAATGATGAAATAATAAGATTGGCTTTGGGGGTACACGAAAATCTCCATAGGTGTTCAAAAAAATAATTCACCGGAAGTGGAGAAATCTCTGTTGGTTTTACAGCGACAACTCCATCGGGGCTATGGACGCTTGACTGGTAGTGGGGCAATGTCCAAGATGCTTTTGAAGTCAAGAGGAATCAATAACTTGTCATGATTAATCCTAGGATTTCTGAATGGTCTTGTCGAGCTGGAATAAATACATTTGCACACACTTAGGTTGTCTCAAAGTAAATGTGTTTTGATCCAATATATGATTATTCTCCCTTTTTGAGCTTGTTTTCTCTCTTATTGGTAACGTAAGATTGAGAAACCAGAGATTTTGAGTTCAGATTAAGTTTTATCCTTGAAATTTTTGTAACATTTCACCCGTGAAGTCACCAGATGTTGTGACCAATAGTCACATCATTGCCCAAGCCTGGGGCCCCCTTTTGTATTGGGCTATATCTTCTAAAGTTTGCTCTTTCAAATGAGAATTGGTAAAATTGGCCAGATGTGAAAAGTGTTGTCCATGTGGCTCTGAGAATGGAAATTATTTTCTTGTTTGAGAATTGAATGTCTTGACTTACTATTTTTAGAAATTCTATTATTAGTAAGTCTATTTTTAGTAAATTTCATTGCCTCTCAGATTGGCCTTATTTTGACTTTGGGACAACTTACTATTTTTAGAAAGTCTATTTTTAGTAAATTTCATTGCCTCTCAGATTGGCCTTATTTTGACTTTGGGACAACTTACTATTTTTAGAAAGTCTATTTTTAGTGAGTCTATTTTTAGTAAATTTCACTACCTCTCAGATTGGCCTTATTTTGACTTTGGGACAACTTACTATTTTTAGAATGTCTATTTATGGAAGGTATATTTTTGCAACAAGTGAGCTATGGTTGATAAAGAGCCAAAAGGGTACATGTGTCTATATCCAAAAGAATGAGCAAGCATGACAGTCAATCAAGAAAAAAATGCTCGAGTTTGGAATCACCCATGAAATATCCAAAAGTAGAAAGGCATGAAGATAATAGTAAAAATGGTTGTCGTGGAATTCTTCCATCATGGACAAAATCCACGATAACTCAAAAAATGTAGCCTTGGAGAAAAATGGTGGTTACGAAATTCTTCCATCATGGACAAATCCATGATCACTCAAAAAGTCTCACCTTGGAGAAAAATGGTTGTTGCAGAATTCTTCCATCATGGACAAAATCCATGATCTCTCAAAAAATCCAGCCTTGGAGAAAAATGGTTGTTGTGGAATTCTTCCATTATGGAAAAAATCCATGATCTCTCAAAAAATTCAGCCTTGGAGAAAAATGGTTGTTGTGGAATTCTTCCATCATGGACAAAATCCCCGATCACTCAAAATTTCAAGCCTTGGAGAAAAATGGTTGTTGCGGAATTCTTCCATCATGGACAAAATCCATGAGCACTCAAAATTTCCACGATCAAGAGAATTAGAAATCATGGAAGCAAATATGGCTAAGTGTTGGAGATTTGTCCTTCATAGAAGCAAAAATAGCGAAGTGCTAGGAATTTCTCCTTCATGGAAGAAAAACTAGCTAACTGTTGGCAATTCCTCCTTGATGGAAGAAAAAATGCTAGTGTTGGAAGTTTCTCCTTCATGGAAGAAAAATTGGCTAAGTGTTGGAAACTTTCTCCTTCATGGAAGAGTAAATGGCTAAGTGTTGGAAACTTTCTCCTTCATGGAAAAATGAAAAACGATTAAGTGCTAGAAATTTCTCCTCCAAATCTTGAATTTCACCCTCTTCAAGTGTGTACCCAAGACTAGAAAAATGATTGATGATGATAAAAAAAAAGGGGCGGGGGGGAATTCTTCAAAATGTAAGAAAAGGCATAATATTGAATTGAAAGCATTTGAAGAAAAAGGAGGAGAAAGCTCTAGTTCTAGAAATTCAAGAAAGACACTCAAATCAAAAATTCTAGTACCAAGATCAAAGTACTAAGTGATCCAGTCCCAGACATTCAAGGTTGAAAGATCAAAGTTCAAATCCAAAAATCCAAGAATATGGCTAAGGAAATGTTTGAAAGCTTTACCAGGGAATCCAGTCAATGGAAAAAGATTGTTGATAACATCAAGCAAGGAATATCAAATGCAGTTGCATCCTTATTATCACAAAGATTAAGGGAAGAAGAAATGACAACTGATAATCTGAAAGTCAAGTTAGAGGAATTCTTTCAGCTAAACGTATATGGAAGAGATGATTTTGAGAACTTCTCCATCTTCTCAAATACAATGCACACTACTAAGGAATTACTACCAAATTGGGATGAAAGCTTGGGAAAAGCAGAAAGAGCAATTGCAGTTCTAGAATTCAAGTAAGAAGCTGCACGAAGCATCAGTATAGAGGAGTTCGAAATAGTATTAGATTGATTTTGATCTTTCAGGAAAAGAAATCCAGGATAGATGCATTAAATGTAGAGTGGGTGTGTATAGGGATCATTTATTAAACCCCACTCTTTCTTAAATTGGCATGCATGATGGGTATTTATTACCCACTATAGTAGTGGATTCCTTGTGGCATTAATGTAGATTCCTTTCCATTGCCCTAACCCTAATTAGGGTTGATGTGTCAAGATCTTGGCCATCGATTATTGTGATCATCCGAGCCACCCGTCGTAATCGAGGACCTATATAAAGACCTCATTTCTCATTTGTAAAAAGTGGATTTTTATGAGATTGTTGCTATGAGTTACTGAGATAATAAAGTTTTCATTGGAGTTTGGTGAATACTTGACGTGTCTTAGTGCTTGCTTGTTCTCCTAAAATTTCTTCAAGTAGATTAAATTTAGCATAGTCAATGTGTGGTGATTACAATGGAGAATATGATGGTGTATTGATGAATTCCTTTGGTTCATACTTTTGACATTTTAGTGATTCTAATTTGTTGTGTAAAGTTAGCCTGAACCTCTTTCATGCATATGTTCAACTTCTATCATTTGTATACATTTTTCTTTATGATGGTGTATGCGGTGATATGAAAATCTTTCGTATAACCCTTGAAGATTGCACTGATTCATGCTTAGTTGTAGTATAACTTGGCGAAGCTGAATTTAGTAAATTGAGGAATTTGTCCACTAGAATACTATTTGTTGTTATCACTACCCTTAGGATAAGAATAGAATTCCTCAACCCCATCCTATTTAATTTTTGCATATTCTGTGAAAATTTCCAAAAAAAAAAAACGCGCTTCATTGGAAAACCTTAAGACAACTCCCACATCCAGTATGGCTTGAAATGAATATGAATGAACGCGTAAAGCCCCTTGTGATCATTAGAAAATCACATCAACCACTGATCTTATCCATAGTCAAGAACTGGCATTAAAGGAACCTTGAAGTCATTGTATGATCTTCTAGCAATCTTAGCATACACAAGACTTTATTCAAGAGAGGATAAGATATTTCGGTATTTTTTTCTACTGTTTGGTGAGTCATAAAACAAATATCAACAGAGAGTAAGGAAAATTACATTTGCATGAATAATTTCTATAAAATAGGTCTTGCCTTGGATTGTACAAGGTCTTCCTCGACCATTGAAAATATATAATGATGCAGTTCCACAACCAGACTCGAAGGCAAATAAATATAGAGAAGTCCAATCACAGGTTGTTTGGTCTTTTTCTAAAAGACATAAAGCACACAAGAAAAGAGTTGAAAAATATGAAATTGAATCAAAAGATTTAGTGAAGAAAATATACATAACTGAGATCATTAATGAAAGTCAAGTCATAGTTAGGAGAAGCCCAAGAAGGGGCCATATATTCCCAAAAAAATGGAATGAGAAAGAAGTGTGCTATGGTGGAGTCTTGTCCACTAGGAATCAAAGTTAAAATAGCAACCTATTATCCATGTAGAAATATGATTTGTGTGGTGATTAGTCATCGATTTAAGGTAACGAACTAATTAGATGTTGATATCATTTCTAAGCACCTATTTCTAAAAATACTCTTTTCCAAAGCCCTCTTCTCTAGCTGAGTTATATACCGTGGAGAACGTTCTACTGCTTTCTATAATGGATTTGAATAGCTATTGTTTGCCTTGGAGTAAAATGATCAAAGACAAATGAGATAAGATGAAAAACTAGATCAAAAACTAGCTAAATGTTATATACTCCAATTGGTTGTGTTTGTCAATGTTTTAATACCCAATTGCTCTTGAGCTTAAATAGGGCAATTAAGGAACCTCGGTTACAATCTCCTCTCCAACTCTACAATGATCAACTATTAATCTTGAGAGATGAAGCAGATACAAGCCCCTAGTAGGTAGATATCTTGAAGAAGGCCAGAGTTCTGCTTTTGGCCTTACTGTGGGATGGCTTTGAGCGGACCTACTCTACTGCCTCATCCACATCCTATCCTAATGTGTTTGAAATGATGCTATAGATATTATATGAATATCATGGGTTATGGACTAAACCTCATAATGAATATTTATGTTATGTAGATGTGTAACTACTTCAATCAAGATAGTCCACATCATAGTACTTCAACTAAAATATATTTAATATGTACCACCAACTATTCATATAAATGTACATCCAGCTTCAATCATGAGCTTATACTAAACCATAGTTACTGCATACAGACTATTTACAGACATGAACAACCCATGTTGAGTGTCATTGCATGGAATGACATGTATATCTAGAAAGGCATGAGCAATCTGACTCATTCCAGGAGACCAAATTTCTCGTTAGACTATATTATTTTTTAAAAATGCAATCCTATCTTAGATTTCTCAGATACTTTTGAGAAAAAGTATTGACAACCATTTATATAAGCCATTCATCAAGAATGCCTATGATGTCCATACAAAAGAGTGTCGAGCATATGCTGATCCAAAGGATGGCATCTCATAAACATAAAAGGTGTTTTCTTCTACTCCATAGTCCATCAACAGCTTGTCATCAAGTTGATCATCATGTTCTTGTGCAAAAATGAGAATTCCAATTTGACCCTTCCTAATGTAGCCCCACAGAAATTCCAAACAATTCACACGCTTCAGTTTTTCATATAAGCTGCAAAATGTGTTGAAAATTGTTGGAATATTAATTGTAGTTGGTCGTTTCGCCCTAAAGCTAAATGCTGACCTACCATCCCTAATGGATTGCAGAATAGTCATATACATTTATCAGAGGTAGGTGAGTTTTCAAATTCAGAAATGAGGGGGAAATCATTTTGCAAGTAAAAAAAAAGGAATGTTTGATTCATTAATTCGAGAGATATCAGAGTGAAGGTGAAGAAGAGCAGATCAAAAAGTTGCAGAGAGAAGAGAAGTGATCAGCAGATCTAGTCGTCAGAGTACAGAGAAAAGGAAATTCATTTCATGCCTGCAGTTGCACGTGTTTCTTCTTTGGGCATTCTGTAAGTTTATTATTTGTTTGATTTGACTTGTTGAAGAAGTGATTGCTCCATGCATTGTAGTATGTAGCCATTAGAGTTGTAAGTTCAAAGTTTAAACTTTGAAATTTTTCCAGTTTGAAGTTTAGGGTTATTTTAGGGTTTTCTAGTTAAAGGTGAATGCTCCCAAATTTTGTAATGGTTTAATCAATTTGAATAGTAAAGCAAGCAGGCATACTTGAATCCATTACTCTTCCTTTTGTTTATTGCATTTGATAAATTTATTGTTGAGCATTTCAAGCTTTGGGTCTCTAGTTTTAATGGTGAAAATATTCACGTCATAAGTCTGCACTCGGTATTGTCTTTGGTAGAAGTCATTCTCTGCAGTGGCTACTGAGTTCACTTGGTGCCTTCTCCTACCCAGCTTCACCCTCCTATGGCTACCAAGTTCACTTGGCATCCACACTACCAAGCTCACTCGGTATCTGGTGTCTACCGAGTTGTTCATTTATCGAGTTGATTCTTCATCTACCAAGTTGTTTTTTTCTTCATTTACTAAGATCATTCGGTAAAATCTCCTACCACTTGGTTTCTTTGGCTACCAAGCAAATATTGTCACTCGGTAATAGTTGTTGCCGAGCAACTTTTAGGGTGGTAAAATTGATTTTAGGGTTGTTGGTGATTGAAATTAATTATTTCTCACATGGTATCAGAGTTTTGAGGCCCCACATCCATAGTGAGTTAAGGTGTTTATTTTCTTGGGATATTTGTCATGGTAGGAGGTGCAAGAAAGATATGGCAGCAGCCATCGCCTTTCAATGGACAAAATTATGATACATGGGCAAAGAAAATGAAAACCATTATGGTTGCAAATAATTTGTGGGAGTTTGCAGTTAATGGGTTCAATGATGTGATAGACCCAGCTCTGTATGCTTCCCTCACAAATGCACAAAAGACTCATTTGAAAGAATCAAGAAGGAAGAATGCTAAGGGATTAAGTTTGATTGAAGCAGCAGTAAAAGAGACAGTATTGCCAAAAATTGCATCAACAAATTATGCAAAGGAAGCTTGGGATATCTTTGAGATGAATTTTAACTGGACTAATAAAGTCTATACAATAAAGCTACAAAATATAACGAGGGAGTTTGAGAACCTTCAGATGAAGAAAAATGAATCAATTGCAGACTTCAGCTCAAGGACCTCCAATGTGATTAATCAAATGAAGTCAAATGGAGAAGATTATCAAGAGCAGAGGATAAAGGAAAAGATATTGAGGAGTTTACCTCATAAATATGACAATTTGGTTATGACCATAGAAGAGGCAAAAGACCTCACTATTTTGACAATGGATGAGTTGATGGGTCCTCTTCAAACCCATGAGCATAGGATCAATAGATCTACATATTCTTCTTCCCAAGAGCAAGCATTCAAGGCTTAGTCAAATCCAAGAGGAAGGGGGAGAGGAAGAAATGGCTCAGGTAGAAACTCCAGAGGTAGAGGCCAAGGTAACATAGGACAAAGAAATGCTATAGCAGAAAGCTCAGGAAGAGCAGATGGAGCAAGTAGCTCACAAAATACTTCAAGAGGAGGTAAGAAAAACTACAACACAAATAAGAGTAATGTAGAATTTTACTACTATCATAAATATGGGCATTATGAAAATGAATGCTGGAAGAAGCAAAAATATAAGTTAGGACAAGAAAATGTGGTTTACGTGAATATGGGAAGTGAAAACACTTCCTTCATCATGTGTAATGTTGGTGAAGAAGGAAACTTTGAGGTTTGGTACCTCAATAGTGGATGTAGAAACCACATGAATAGCAATGAAACTTTGTTTTTATTCATTGACAAGAGTTTCAAATTTGAGATTAAGATGGGTAACAATGGAACCCTACCAGTTGTGGGAAAATGATCTATTATGGTCCGCACCAAGAAAGGTGAGAAGAAGGAAATACAAAATGTGTATTTTGCCCCTAGTATGAAGCACAATTTGATGAGCATTGGTCACCTCATTCAAAATGGATACAAAGTGCTGATGGAGAATGACAGGTGTATCATTCAAGAAAAAGATCGGAGCAAGAATTGACTTGCAGCAGTTCAAATGACAAAGAACAAAATGTTTCCCTTGAGGATAGAGACATGTTTCTCATCTCAAATTGGTGCTGCACCTCTCACACAATGAGCTCTAAGGAGTGTGATTGAAGACCCCTCACGACTACGGCATGTCAGGTATGGTCATCTTGGCTATGTTGGTTTAAATTTATTGTCAAATAAAAGAATGGTAGAAGGTTTTCCATGCACAAGAAATTCATGTGACAAGTGTGAGGCTTGTATTTTGGGTAAGCAAAATAGGCTTCCCTTTAATTTTGAAAATTTTAGGAGGGCTAAATATCTATTAGAGTTAGTGCATACTGACCTAGTCGGTCCTATGCAAGTTACTTCGATTGGGGGGAGTACTTATTTCATGACATTTATTGATGATTTCAGTTGTAGGACATGGGTGTATTTTTTAATGAATAAATCTGAAGCATTTGATAAATTTGTAGAATTGAAAGGCCAGGCTAAAAGAGAATATGGACACTATATCAAAGTCCTAAGATCAGATAGAGGAGGGGAGTATACCTCCAATTTTTTTAATAATTTTTTGTAAGAAACATGGTATAAAGAAAGAGCTCACAACGATCTATACACCATAGAAAAATGCAGTGGCTGAAAGAAAGAATAGGACCATTGTTGAAATGGAAAGGAGCATGATGAAAGAAAAAAGTCTCCCAATTGAATTTTGGAGAGAGGCTATGGCAACAATAGTTTACCTAAATAATAGGTGTCCTACAAAGGCAGTCTATGATAAAATTCCAATGGAAGCATGGTCATGAGGAAGATGGACATTTGAACACCTAAGGGTGTTTGGATGTGTTGCAGATGCACATGTGCCTAAAGATAAAAGGCAAAAATTGGATGACAAAGGTGTGAAGTGCAGCTTCACAGAGTGTAGCTTAGAATCAAAGGCATACAGATTATATGACCCATTGAACAACAAGATGACTCTTTCAAGAGATGTGGAATTTTTTGAAAATCAATCTTTGTATGGTCAAACTAATGAGTCACCGAGCACTTAAAGTAAAGTGCCAATTATGAGTGAAGAGGATGCTAATGAATAGCAACAAGAAAGAATATATAGAAGAAAAGACAAGCAGCTTCAGTCATTACTGAGCTCCTATAGGCATGATTGAGTGTTAGTGCTAAGAAATAGCAGTGAAGATTCTGATCCCACACTCTCCTCCCTGTTACCAAGAAAGACCAAGAGTCTTAGGGAGATATACCAAGATGAAAGGTATGAAGATTATGGTGAGAGTGTTAATTTTTCATTATTTTCTCGTAGTGATCCAATTTATTTTGAAGAAGCTATTAAGGAGAAGAAATGGTGCAAGGCCATGAATGAGGAGATAGATGCTATAGAAAGAAATGAGACATGGGAGCTAACTGAATTGCCTCCCAAGAAGTAAGTGATTGGAGTGAAATGGGTCTACAAGACCAAATGTAATGCTAAAGGAAAGATTGATAGGAATAAGGAAAGGCTGGTAGTCAAGGGCTGCAAATAGAAGTATGGTAGAGATTATGATGCAACCTATGCCGCAGTTGCTAGAATGGAAATTGTGTGTGCTGTCATAGCAATTGTAGCTCAGCACAAATGGAAGTTATTTCAAATGGATGTGAAGTCCGCCTTCCTAAATGGTGTATTGAAGGAAGAAGTATATGTGGAGTAGCCACCTGGTTATGAAGTTGCAGGTGAAGAACACAAAGTATATAGATTGAAGAGAGCTCTTTATGGGCTCAAGCAAGCTCCACATGCATGGTACAGTAGGATTGACTTATATTTCATGAGCGATGGCTTTAGCAAAAGAAATGGTGAGCCTACTCTCTACATCAAGGAAACAAATGGTAATGTGTTGATTGTTTTCTTGTATGTAGATGATTTAATTTTTACTGATAATGACAAGGCTCTAATTGGTGAGTTCAAAGAGGCCATGAAAAGTGAATTTGAAACGACAGACGTAGGTCTCTTAAAATATTTTTTAGGCATAGAAGTAAAACAAATGCATGATGGCATCTTCATCTCTCAAGAAAAATATGCAAGGCAGATCTTGGAGAGATTCAAAATGCAGAATAGTAAGGCAGCCCCCACACCAATAGCACTAGGTCTAAAGTTGAGCATGGAAGACTCTAGCAAGAGAGTGGATCCAACAATATAGAAGAGTATGGTTGGAAGTCTAATGTATTTGACTACAAGTCAGCTAGATCTAATGCATGCAGTAAGCTTGATTTCTAAATTTATGGAAACACTAAAGGATTCCCATTAGCAAGTGGGAAAGAGGATCCTAAGATATGTGAAAGGTACCAAGGGATTTGAAATTTTGTTTACAATAAATAATGATTTCAAGTTGGTTCGTTATATAGATAGTGATTGGGCTGAAAGTTTAGATGATAGGAAGAGAACTTCCGGATATATGTTTCATATGCCCCAGGATCAGGTGCAATTTCATGGGCATCTAAGAAGCAACCTATTGTTTCTCAATCTACAACAGAGGCTGAGTATATAGCAGCAAATGCAGCAGCATGTAAAGCTATCTGGTTAAGGAGGATCTTGATAGATTTGAATGAAAGGCAAGAGGATGGAACCACAATTTATTGTGACAACATCTCATCTATTGCATTGTCCAAGAATCCAGTCTTCCACGGGAGAAGTAAACATATTGAGATCAGATATCATTTCATCAGAGAGTTGGTGGACAATGGGGATATCAAAATAAAATTTTGTAAGTCTGAGCAGCAGCTAGCAGACATTTTTACCAAAACATTAGGCATTGGACCTTCTATACACCTAAGAGAGTGTCTTGGTGTAGTTGATCTAGACCAGCAGTGATCCTTGTTTGTTTGGCTCAGGATAAAGGGGGAGTGTTGGAATATTAATTAAAGTAGGTCGTTTCTCCCTAGAGCCAAACACCCACATACCACCCCTGATGGATTGTAGAATAGTCATAAATATTTATCACAGGTAGGTGAGTTTTCAAATTCAGAAATGAGGGGGAAAACATTTTGCAAGTAAGACAAAAGGAATGTTTGATTCATTAATTCGAGAGACATCAGAGTGAAGGTGAAGAAGAGCAGATCATAGAGTTGCAGAGAGAAGAGAAGTGATCAATAGATCTAGTTGTCAGAGTACAGAGAAAAGGAAGTTCATTTCGTGTCTGCAGTTGCACGTGTTTCTTGTCTGGTCATTCTATAAGTTTATTATTTGTTTGATTCGACTTATTGAAGTAGTGATTGCTCAAGGTATTGTAGTATGCAGCCATTAGAGGTGTAAGTTCGAAGTTTAAAGTTTGAAATTTTTTCAGTTCGAAGTTTAGGGTTATTTTAAGGTTTTCTAGTTGAAGCCGAATGCTCCCAGATTTTGTAATGGTTTAATCAAGTCGAATAGTAAAGCAAACAGGGATACTTGAATTTACTCTTCCCTTTGTTTATTGCATTTGATAAGTTTATTGTTGAGCATTTCAAGCTTTGGGTCTCTAGTTTTAATGGTGAAAATATTCACGTCATAAGTTTGCACTCGGTATTGTCTTTGGTAGAAGTCATTCTCTGCAGTGGCTACCGAGGTCACTTGGTGCCTTCTCTTACCGAGCTTCACCCTCCTGTGGCTACCGAGTTCACTCGGCATCCACACTACCGAGCTCACTCGGTATCCAGTGTCTACCGAGTTCTTCATTTACCGAGTTGATTCGTCATCTATCGAGTTGGTTTTCCTTCATTTACCGAGATCACTCGGTAAACTCTCCTACCACTTGGTTTCTTTGGCTACTAAGCAAATACTGTCACTCAGTAATAGTTGTTGCCGAGCAACTTTTAAGGTAGTAAAATTGATTTTAGAGTTATTGGTGATTGAAATTAATTATTTGTCACAAAATAGCATTAGAAATTTATAACATCAAGAACAATCAGTTAAGGAAAGGAAAACCTGAAAATGTAAACTCGTACTAGTAACCTAACACTTACCCTCCACTTAAGAAAAACCAACCAAAGGTTGCAAAAAGAAACCATGACTGAAAGTCTGACTGTAGGAAATAAACTACTACAAGCCTTTCTTTAAATGCGGAGGAAATGTTTAATAATACGAAAACAAGTGATAATAATTATTGTTGACTTTTAAGGGAAGTTTAGTCCATCCTGATCGTCATATACTTGAAAAATTGTTAGCAAATTTATACACATTAAAGGAATTCAACGGACTAATCAACTATTATCTCACACAGACGATAGCGTTCAGACATTTCATCTGTTTGTTATACCACACTTTGACATTAGAAGTTTGTGGAAGACAAAACAACATTGATAACATAATGAGATTATGTGTGCATGGCTGGAAGTGTGTAAGAAGACGACCACCATTTGTTGACATTGGTTAATAGTCACAGAACACGCGTTCTTATATATACAAATGACGCTACGCTACATCTGTAAAAGAGATTGGAAAAAAATATTTTAAATGCTATAAATTTTGTTATAATGAGATTGTATGAACCCGCAAAGAATGGAAGAATATTTGGTAAAATTTTAACATTCATAATAAGAAATTAAACCGAAAATATTAATAGTTTTAAATTTTGTAATAATAATTATGTGTCAATTTTTTTAATATTACCATTGTATGTTATATAGTCATTTTAATAAATCCATCACATAGAAATTTTAATAGTGATATTATTTCATTTTTAAAATACTTCAATATATATAGTTCAATAATGACATTAAAAAATATTAAATCTATATAATGAAATAATGGTTGGTAATGTTCAAATTGAAATAATGAAAAAATGGTTTAGAATATTCTTTAAAATGTATAAGATCTTGTGGATGGGTTTCAATTGAATAAAAGCGAGGGGTGTGTGGTGGAAATGATAGGAGCAGTAGATATTTTTAAGGCTACATTCTCTTTCCAACACATTTGGTAATTAAAATTAAAAGGCTCATTCTTCCAATTCTTTGGCACCACCATGATTTCTACAATGTGTTTGGGGCTTTTCCAGAATCCATGGTACACTTATGGTTTCCCATCTAAATGAGGTTCACTTAGGGTACAATATGCTTATATTTTATCAAGTTATCTTTTTTAGGGGAAAATAATTTAAAATTATTTGATGTATCATTTAATTATAACTTGATATTATAAAAATAAATTAATATTTTTTTATCAATAATTATTTTCTATTAAAAAATTAATATATTAGTTACAAATTTACAAAAAGGGGTTGGGGGATACAAGATTCCCTCGCAATTGTTCACATAGCTAAAGATAGAATCAACAACTATTCATAAAAAAAATATAAGTAGCTCCCTCAAGCTGCTAGAGCAGTGCTAGTCAAGGGAGGTGGAATATCATGATCATTATAACCATAGGAATCATTGCTATTAGCAGGAGGACTAGGAACAATCTAGCCATCAGCAGTGTCATCATCAACAACCTTTTCTTTGTTTTGCTCCTTCACCCGTGATAGAGAAATAACTAGATAAGTTGGGGGTAAGACCACTAGATGGAAACCTAGTCAGATAGATCAAAAGAGCCAGAAGGCTTTACATTGAGAATTGTTAATGGTAATATAATCATAAAATCTTGAATAAAAAATTCCACAAAATGAAGAATGTTAGTGCTGAAAACAAAAGCCCGGAGTATAGAGAAAATGAAAGGCCATTCAATTTGATCATAAGCTTTGGAAAAATAAATTTTCAAAAAAAAAGTTTGCTGATTGGACTTGTTAGCCCACTCCATGCCTTCCCAAACAAAAATGATGTTGTCAAGAATATACTCGGATTTGATTAAACCATTTTTCTCTAAGTTCACAATTAAGGGAAGAAGATGTCAAATCTTGAGAGATAAGGCCTTATCAATGATCTTGTATGATATATTAAGCAAGATGATGGACTACCAACTGAAAATGTCCTTAGGGTCACCAACTTTAGGTATGAATTTCTCCTATACTCTTAAGTATGATATGCTTCAAGATAATCTTTGTGTAGGTCTTCACTAGTAGACTCCAAGAGGTGCTTGTAAAATTATAGGGGAACCCATCTCACCCTGGGGACTTGTCATTTTCCATAGAAAAGATATCCTCCTCGAGGTGCCTAATGATGAGACATTTCTCAAAGAAAGCCCTTTTCTTGACCACTTAGGGGTTTGGAGTAACAAAAATACACTTCTTGAGGGCTTCCTCCTAGCCAACCAAATTTCTTTGAGAAGCAAAAAAAAAACATAATGATGCACAAAATCTAGCACGATGTCACAAATGTTGGAAAGAATAGTATTTCACTATTTAATATTTTTAATCTTGAAGTTGGTATGATGGGATTTGAGAGCCTAAAGGAATACTTTAGAATCTTTATCGCCAACCTCGAACCAATGGAGGCAAGCTTTGATTTGGGCACCCCAACAAATATAGTTATCAACAATTTGTTTTTCATGGAAAAGATTAGCAAGCTAACTTGCATATCAAAATCAAATAGATTAAGGGTAAGAGCTCCAGAAGCCTCCAGAGAGCCTTGGTATTTGTCTCATCAGACCTTTTTCTAAAACTAACCAATTTCCTGCAATACATGTGAAGAAATATAATGGTTCTGGTAACAACATCATTCCATCATTGAATCCAACCTATTTGAGAATGGGGATATGGCTCAAAATTTCATACATGCAGGATGTGAGTGTTGAGGAAAAATTGCATTCTAATAGATTGTTGAAAAATAGTTTTCCAATAAATGATAAAATAAATGGGATAGTGGTTTGATAACATCACATCTAACAAAGGAATGACAGGTAACTCTCGATCTTAGAAAAGGAGAAAAAATATTGTTTAGTAATCATGGCATGATCGAGACATTATAAATATACAATAAGAGGAAAATTAAAAATTAGATCAATTACTTTAGACCGAACTCTACTAGCGATGGTTAGCATTGTGATTAAAAAGGCCCAATTTATTGTGCATGTAGGACCTCACTTCTCTTTCCTTAACTATCTAGAAAAAAAGAAAAATACCTTCCTTGTTAGAAGCTAGCTCCACCATATTAAAATGGTGGCACATAACTCAAGTATCTTGAGGCAAGTTGTTAGCCATCCAACACCAAAGTTGAGATCTTTCCACAACATCATTCGAAGCATAAGCAAAGAAATGATCGTTGATAGAAAGAAAAGTCAAAATACTATTGTGCATGGGGTTAGAACCATGTAAAATAATAACAAAATGATGATGAGGTTATAGGAGAGTAATTACACCACCTCTATCAATTTCATGTTGAGAAGAAAATATAATGTGGTCCAACCAAATTTTGCAACATGCAAAAGAAAGCACAAAACTCAATATTCTAAACTTATGCATATAAAGGAAATCTAGATTACCAACTCTATAATGAGTATCTTGGAAATAGTACATTCTGGAGAGGTCTCTAAGACCTCACACATTCCATGATTAAAAAATTCGTGAAAACTCTTCCATATCATCTTCATGCTCAAGGGAGGATTAGTTATTTTGCAAAAAGTAGAAACTAGGTTGAAGCCAAAGGGAAATCCTTTGGGAGTGATGGCCTACTACTTCTCTTCTAGTTTCTCAACATGTCTAAGAGGACTATTGGAACCCCACAAAATTTTTGTCTCAATGGAGGATGCAATAAGCAAAGTGAGAACCACTATAGGAGTGGTATCCCTCATTGTCACCTTGATACCCTATGAAACAACAGGGTTTGAAACCTATTGAACAACAAGAGTTGACTTTGGTGAAACCACCATCAACCCTACAATGGCTAGGGTTTGCACTTCATTCTACACAGGAGGAGTAGAAGGTGAAGCAACATTCGATTGTTTGAGGGCTGAGGAAGCCTTTCCCTCTCACCCAATAGTGGTCCATTCCTCCTTTTATTTTCCTTCTAGTGGCTTAATAGAAATATCCTTAGGTGGGATTTTAACCCTAGGCATTGCTAAAGGGAAGTAGGTGATCTTGTGTTCCACCAATTGACAACTATAATAGGTGTTTGGTAGGTTCAAATAGAGCACCTTCTAAGAGAAGGTGTGGCAACCAACCTAAATCTCTAAAGAATCTTTAAGATCCTTGGAGAGATTAGCCTCAATAAAAATGCATTTCTGAGGGAAAGTATTGAAAAACTTATCGTGTTCCTTAGTAATAACTTTTCCAAGAGTGTTGGAAATGGACTCAATAAATGGCCAACTTGGTAATGGGAGACTAGGAAACATAATCCACATAGGAACCCTAAGCTTTTTGTCATCGTAGACTATAAACTCTCGAGACCATCTTTGGAACACAAGCAAGGAGGAACAAACCAATCAAGGGCCATTGGCAAAGATCATATCAGCATAGGAAAGGTTAGAAAATAAAAATGAAAAAAACCTTTTGTAAGGTTTTGCATAGCTTCAAGGTGGACTTCGTAAGGAGTCCAACTCTTGGTACCCCATTCTTTGAGCATGGCTTCAAGATGAGTCCTACCCAAACAATACCCTATCAAAGTATGTTGTTCTAACCATTCACATGCAACATCAAATTCTTGTAGAGGAAGGATAATATTAGGATTACCTTGTGGATGACCTTCGAGATGAACTTGCCAGGATGTTTATTCAATAAAAGTGCAATGCCTATCTGAAACAATAGCATGAACACCAGTATTAACTATTGGGTCATAGCTAGCTAGGGTCATTATAAACTAGCCCTAAAAACTCTTGCACTAAATGTAGTTTTACACATGGAAAACTTAGAAGGAAACCTTAGATAGAGAGTCATATGCAAGAGACACATGAAACCTTAGCAAAGAAAAAAAACTTCCTCGATAATCTTCAATCAACTACCATTCATCATAAATTAATATTTTATATATTAGTTATATGAAATATTTTAGTAAAATATTATTTGTATTAGTTATTTTTATTTCTTCTTTACATCATAATGTTACATATAAATTTCACATTTCTACTTTTACAATTATTTTAAATGAGGTTTTACTAATTTTTTATAAATTAAAAATAACACTAAAATGATATTATCATTAAAAAATAAATCTTTATTTAATATGCACTTCATATTCTAGATAAATATTTTTGATTTTCCATAATGAAACTAAGATATTGATAGATTAAAAAGTGATCAAGGGAGAACTTGTAAATATTAAATCAAAAGTGGTGAAAGTGATAGTGTGAAAAATATATAAGAGATAAAATGATAATGAAAGTAAGAGAGACAAAAAAGTGACCATAAAAATGAACAGAATTTTCAAAACTAATAATTAACCACTTAGAAATTTGTAACAATGATTAATATCCCTTCTTCCTCACTCAAATCCATGGATGTTCACAAATTATCATTCATGTCCATTTAGTGAAAAATGTTAGTAAGGACAATTTGCAAGTTCACAAATAAGGGTTTTGTTAGGGAGGCTTTCGATTTAGAATTGCTTTCATTTCCCTCCATGTCCATTTACTAAGCAATATTACTTAATTAATCATAATATAAATTAATATTTTTATTTATTAATTAATTTTTTATAGATTAAACATGATAAAATTATAGTTTTTATTACCTTGTTCTAAGTATTATTGACCAATTCATGTAATAAATAGTAACTTTTTTTTATTATGAAGTAGAAAGGGTATTTTACACTTTGACAAGGAATCGACATGCAATTTTATTTTTTGAGAAACCTTGGAGGAGATTACTTAAAAGGAGTTCATTATTATTTTTGAATTTACATAATTATTGGAGAGGAATTTTTTTTCTTTTATAATGGTTGAAGGGACTCATATTATATTTGACACAACTTGTCATTAGCTATTGTATTTTTGAGTTCATCATCAATTGGTGTGTTTTTGAATTTATCACTAATTGGTTTCTTTTTTAGTTTATCATTATTTGGTGTCTTTTTTGGTTTATTATTGAGTGTAATAGTTACTTTTTGTGTGCCAAGCAATCTAGGTAGCCAAATGGCCTTTTTAGTTACGGTTCCCATAAGGGGGGTTTAAGCTCTATGGATTATGATCAAATTTGAAAGAAAAAAAGAAGAGAAATAGTCATTTATACTTTTCAATTAAAAAAATAGAATTCATTAGAAAGTATCAATATAAAAAAATACAACCATCATTCATTTATTCATTTTCTTGGGTGACTATTTGTTTAGTCATTTATTTAATCATTCATTTAGTCACTTATCTTTGTGTAACCTAGTAATTATACCTAATGGGCAACTTAGTTATTTATTTAGTCTATTATACATCTAAATTTTAAAAAATTACTAGAAATTTATCACTTTTAATCATATGACTAAAAATTTTAGTCTCATGACTAAAATTTTTGGTCACATGGTAATTTATTTGCTAAAATTCTACTACTATAGATTACACACCTAAACAATTATTGTACCAAAAGTATTAAGTTCTCATTAGTAATAACTAATTGTCCTTTTACTACTAGCACAAAGTTTTTTATTTTCTGATTAATAACATATACTTATAAAAAATCTTTTACTTTTTCTTTTTAGGATTTAATAAATAGTCAATCAAAGTTTTGTGTCCCAACTAAATTCTGACTCGATTAGTTTGTAGATGAAGTTTCTATTTCATATAACAAGCATTCCTTGGTAGTATTAGTTTCTTCACCTTTTCTCACCCATTTTATTTTCATCTCATTCCATCTTTCTCTATAGTTCCATTTCCTTTTTCGGTTTGTTTACTTCCATAATTTTACCAATACTAGTACTTATAGTTGGAGTGACCATATTGTAGGAAAAAGTAACATGGCATCTCAAAAGATCTCCAAAGATGTGATATTCTTAATCTATATTTGGAATTAATATTTCCTTTTCTCTAGAGTGTTAACAATCCACATGTTTAGTTCCAAAGTCTTCTAGAAAGTATTAAGTCCTTTTGTTTTTTGGTGATCTTGATTTGCATGTTTATGTTTTCTGACCATACTAATAGCATTTGTAATAGTAGCCATTGAATAGTATCATTCTTTGTTCTTGTTTATCCTTACTTATATCCTCTGTATGATTATACTCTCCACAATAGTGATAGATAGTATGTGGCTTTACTCTTCTCATATTCTTTTCCTTTGTCATGTCAAATTTCTTAGAATTTGATGACTTAGCATTCTCTTTCAAAATATTTATTATAGGGGTCTTGCTCAAAAATAGTTGTTCCTTTTTTCTTTACCAATATTCTATCTAGTTTTGACATGCTTTCTTTAAATTTTTAAACTTTGAAAATCACTTCCTTTTCAACTTTCAATTCATTTCTCATATTGTTTCTTTTTCTTTTTCAAAATTTAGTTTTTATTCTCAAGATTCTAACTTATTTTACTAATTTTTTTATAAGGTAATTCTTTCTTTGTGGATTATTTCATTGTCTTGAGCTATAACTAGGTCATTTCTAGTCATTGTCTCCAAAGCATCTGGATACCTTAATTTGTCATCACTTTCTCATTTTTTAGGATTTCTCATATTTTTCTAGTAGTTTAGTCAATTTGATGGCTTCAACTTCTTGGTCCCTTTTTATTAAGTTGATCCTTTACTTTAGTTCATTATTATTTTGAATTAGTTCACCATTCTTCTCTACTAGCTCTCTTATTTCACCATCTACATCCTTAGAATTAACACTTCCTTTAGACAATTTATCTAAATCATATTGACTTATCTATATCTTTTCAATACGTTTATTCCATTTAAAAAATTAGGTTCCCACTTTATCTTTTAATTCAAAAATTTGTCCATTCTAATCCTATAAGGCTTCCTCCAACTATCTCTGATATTTAGCTACCCATTATCCCAAATGGATTGAAGTTATTAAACTTTCCTTCAAGAACTAGAAACATTGATACCCATTACTAGTAGCTATAGGTATAGTATGGTATTGAGAGGGGGGGTTGAATCAGTAACTTGAGTATTTTACTTTTAAACACATTCATTCTTTTAACTAATAGTCATCCTAAGAAATTTAACTAGTATTTTTTTATAAGGAAAATAGGTTTTGAAGGGCCCCTAAAACCCTCTAAAAATAAGAGAGATTCAATAAAAGCCCATAATAGGATAAAAGAAAACAACAAAAGGTCAATGAACAGAAATTCTAGTGAAAAATGCAATCAACAAAAGGGCAGTGAGAAATAAAAAAACAAAAACAAAAAAAAATAGGAAAACAATAATCATTATTCATATGGAGATTTACAACCTCCTTCTCCAATATGTCCATCTTCCCAAGAACGTCTTTGATCTTAGTGAGCTCATTGTTATAATTAGAGGATTTCTTCATCTTCCTGGCCCTATTCTTTAACTCTAGGCATTCAATCTCATCTTCAGCAACATCTTCTTCTACAATGATCATCACCTTTTACATTTTACTACCTTCCATCCTACTAATAAGTTCATTTACATTTTTAATGGAGGCCTTTACGATATGATAGCTCTAGTTAGCTATGCACCTAAAAGTAGCCTGAGTGGCACCCATTTTGGGTAAAAGTAAAAAGTTGTGTCACTTTTAGGCTAACTTATCAGATTGACTAAATTTGAGTATTTTTATCTAAAAGTCAAATTTCTTCAAACATATGATCTAGATAAATTTATTATAGCTAAGTTGTATAAGGTCCCATTCCTTTCCAATTGGAAATGTCTATTAAATGCATGTTTTATACTAATTTATATCCAATTAGTAAAGAAATAAAAATATTTCAAAAAGATGACATTTTAATAACTCTTACTATTTTTTATGATATTATTTTACTAACATACAAACACCATTTTATAGATCTCAGTGTCAAGAATACTCTCACATATAGTTTATGGTGTTTCAATTAGATATAGTATATTGTAATTAAAAAATTCTACAATCAAATATTTTAACAGTAGAAAATATGTGAATTTTGAGAGAGAAAAATATTAAATCATATCAAAAAATAAAATAAAATTATATGACACTCTAGAGGAGAGAGTTGTCTTCTAGAATGTAGAATTTTTTTTCTAGTTAGAATAGGTTTGTTTCAAAAAATGTGGCAGGAGATGAAAACTATTGATTTCAGGTGTGTTGAAATTTGAGTCATTATAAAATTAAAAATATAGATCTAAAGAAATTTTTTAGTTTTGTTTGTTCTAGCTCTATATATTATCTATAAAATAGTCTGATTTTAGATGGAAATATGTTTATTTCCATATAGTTTTGTGGTGGAAACTAAACCCCTAATTTTCACCATTTTTTAGCAACTAAAATTTTTTCTATAAAACTAAGAGAATGTATCAATTCTTATTCAAAAAAATTATTAAAATTTATAATCCTAAACTTCATCCATTTCTCCACATTTCATTAGTTTACTTCATTTTAAAATTCTGAACAATAATACTAGCTTTATGTCATTGAACATCAACAATTATACTATTTTTAGCATTTTCCTTTACAAAAGGGTGACACGGGTTTGTAGTTTTACCCTTTTAATGGTAAGATACAACACTTTAGCTTCTAGACCATAGAAGGCATTGAGGTCCACATACTAGTTGGATTCAATGATCACCCCCTCCCCACTTGCCTTCTTTCCTTCCAATAGAATCATTCTATTCTTTATCTCAACAATCTAGTGGAATAGCCATTTAATGGACTTGGGGCTTTCCATTATGCTATTCTTAGTATTTTTGAGAAAATTGATGTTATCTTCCTTACTAAAGTCACTTATGATTAACATCATAGGATCTATGAGCTTCTAAAGATCCACCTTCCCTTTCAGGTCCTAATGAATTTGTAGGTTGATAGTTTCTCTAGCAATCCCAAGCTGGATATCGTCCATGTACAAGATTTCTAGGTAGTCACCCTCCCTTTTGTAGAGGCAATAATAGAAACATAGTATACTAATAATTAGTGTATTCTCATTAATAAGATAAAACCTTCAAACTAAACAAATTGAAAAACATGACCCAATGATTTTGGTATTGTAGAAAATCCTTGGTAAGAGGAAGAAATTATGGTGAGGATGATACCCACAAATCATCACTGCAGTAACAAGGTGCCTAGTTAAAAGTTCTTTACAACAACGTCATCTTCTAAAAGACTACACTCTATTAAAAGTATCTAATACCTTTCTAAGGGTATCAAAAGTCCTATTATAAAATAATCTATTAAGATATTTATCCCACTCTTAGAATATTTACCCAATTAAAGGATTTGCATAATGAGTTCAAAATAGAACTTGAAATTCTTGTTAAAGACCATGTTTGAAAAATATTTCATAATCTTTTTTCTTAACTATTTAGGAAGAAAGAACAAGAGATTGATCATTATTTGTGTTTCTTCTAGTTGATAGATCTATTTCTTTAACTAATCATATTTTGATAGCCTATTGCTCCAACTCATCATTGATAGCTTGTTCTTTGTCCCTTCATATATAACTATTCATACCAATACGACTTTTTATAGCTTCTTCTCTTACCACATGTCTTACCATAACCAAAATCTCTATTTCTTACCTTATTCATTTCTTTTATTGTTTTTACTTGCTAACCTTATAAGGGTTTCTAGACTCTTCCATAAGCTTCCCTTGATCTCTCATCTCCTTTTCACACCAATAGATCTTTACTTCATTGATATGCCAAATCTTGTTATGTCTCTAATTGTATATTGTACTTTGATAGAAATTTCATAACTTTAACACGTCACACAATATAGTATAAAGTTTTGACCAACAATGGCAACCTACAAAAATCCTACCAACAGGTTTGTAGGATTTTGTCCAAAGTAAGATTATCTTTACTTGTAATGTTCTATATTTCTTCTCATTGAATCTCTTTCATTTTTCTCCTAAAATAAAAAATTCAACAATCATAAATATATTTTCTATTTTTCATGTAGTTTTCAATGATTCTCTTGTATCACTCCAAAGGTTGTATTTTTGCCATTTTTTCTAATTGGTCCGTTTCAAATTTAATTTATTGCTTAATAAAATAATTGATTTAAATTACTTGAAAGAAAAAAAAGAAAAAAAGAAAAAACGTTTGTAGTACTAAGTGACCACTTGACTTGCACTTGCATCAAAATTGAGGAAAAATTAAACTACCCCCCTACAAAATCAAAGTTATCATTGTTTCATAGTTATCCTTTTCAACGAAGATGAGATAGATGAATTTGTTTTAATTATTGTTAATGTACACCTTGGAGATCATTGTATTTTACATCTTTTCACTATTGGTTTGTATGAATACCAATCCATAATCAACTAAATATTTTTGGTGTCTCTAACCTTTTATATTGCATTACACAATGAATTCCTTGTAGCAATGGAGTATATCAAAGCTATTGATTCATGTAATAAATTATTGGATATCTTATTCTTCCTTGAAATGTTTGTTGAAATAGATTATATTTTTACTTACCTTCTACCATATATCCTATATACCTATCTAAAATAATAATACCTAATTATTTTTTATTATAAAAAATCACCCACCTTTAGAAAAAATAAGTGTAAATGATGGTTGACCAACTTTGATATAATTGATATGAAAAATAATTTTATCTAAGAGGCCTTGCTTTCGAATCCAAAAAACCTAGTATGTAACCCACACATAAAATATAACACATTTCTAGGCATTCCAATCAATTCTCCTGACCAAAAGAAACTTCAAGTCCCAATCTAAATTTGGTTACAAAAATGGTGCAACAAAACCCATAGTTGTTGTTGGAAATTTGTCTAGCGCCCCCCTAAAGATTCATGACAAAGGCATAACTGACTCCTATGTACTATAAGTTGAGTGGTTGTATCAAACATAGAAAGATCAATCTTTTGGTGTAATGACAACCCCACTTTGACACTTGAAACATCAACATATTTTGGAGTGTCTTGCCTACATATCAACATAATCAAATTTCTATGTAATGCTCAAATTAAGTTCCAAACAAAAAATGATTCTAGATACCATAGAAAATAACTAATTTGAATTTAGATTTTTTTAACACTTTTTATTCTCCATAAAAATGTTATTAAGCAGTTTCATATCCTTAAGTTTTTTATTATTAATAGACCCTAAAATGGTAGCAAAACATATTGCATTTTGATGTACCAATTAAAAATCCTTTTGACTATTGATAAAATAATATCCCTCCTTCATCATCATCTCATATTATTATCCCAATAATCATGGAAAATAATGTGACAAGAAAAATCAATTACTATTACCAAAAAATGTAAAGGCAAGCTAATTATTTTAAGATTCTAGGGAAAAAAATAATGTAGAATTAGTTACAATTGGACCTAGACATTGGTATTGGTCACAATGTGGGGATTTTCATAAGGCCGCCATTGGCCTTTTCTCTTGTTTTTACACTTGAATTTCAATGTAAGGAAAACAAGAATTATAGCCTCTAAGTATCTTAGAATCTTAATTCGAAAGACTTCTCTTAAACATAAATAGACGCATAGAATATTCATACAATTATGCTCATAGAGGAATCATGAAAGTTTAGTTCACAAATAAATTTACCGTGCATAAGAACGAATAACTTATAGAATTGATTGATTCTAAACCACCAATGCTTTGGAACTCTATTTGGAAATTAAAGTTTATATTTAAATAGCCAATACCATTACCAAAAAAATATAAACCTAATTAAGTACATTGTTACTAGAAATACATACAATAAAATAGAGAATTTAATTTTGTAAAATATATCTTATACAAGAGATCTATTAAGATGTAAATTTTAATGATCTCTAAACTGTTCATGAATACTTATCTGGGATTCCATTGTACAAGAATTTTTTTAATGATTACTTTAATATTAGAGTTGTTTAATCTTTATTTCAAAAGTACAAATATTGATAGTACAAATAAATCAGTTAGTGGCTATAAGAGAGGATCATGTTTCTATTTTTCAATTATTTTGAAGAAATACTTAGTTTAATCACAACATTTATACTTGATCTTCTTACAAATTTAAATAGATAATTCTCATTTAACTCTAATTACATGATCCTTTTGACAAGTTAATTAAGGTATCAATGCAGCGAAAGTCAGTGTGGGACAAACTTAAAGATTATTGACAATGCAAGTATAAATACTTTAGACTTATTCAACATCTTATCATTTTGAAATAAAAATATTATAGATTGATGAACTTAACCTTGAATTTTGAAATAAAATAGAAAAATAAAATCTCAACGCTCACATTCTTATGCAGAGAGCTAAGAGAAGCTAAATACACATTGTCCCCTAGTATGGATGTACTTTTCTTCCTATGAATATAAGCTTGATGAAACTTTTTTTTACATTGAATGGGAAATCTACTGCATGCAAAAGGGCATAGTAAGATGAGAATAATGAAAAATATAGGCTATGTATTGCATAGGGATGACACTCAATATTTTATTTTTGTTAGAGAAAAGGACGTGTCTTGTAGCTAACTAGTGCAAAGTATATCGATAGAAATATATTCCATACAAAAGAGCGCTAAACATATATAAAATTAAAACAAACCTTAATCATGATTTGAGGACCATTTACTCAAAACTATTTATAGCATGGGAAAAGATTTAAATTACAAGAAATCTCAAAAGAGACTCCTAGATCGAGTAACTAGACAATGCACAATTATTATGAATAATATGCATATACTCTTCCTGATGCACATATTAAAAAACTCACTTAATTATTAGTTAGTTTAACTTCTGAAGTGACTTGAAAAGTGGTGCGTGAATACAAAATAATTACGTAAAGTTACTTTTGAGAAAATTTTGAAGGACATTTTAATATATGAGAGAAATTATAATTTAAAGATGTGGTCTCGTATAATACTTTCATTCTAATTTTACACCCTTGCTTCTATAATAGTGGTCGTTTGATAATAGAAAACCATGTGCTACTTTTATTTCTTATGTTGCTAGTGTACTAATTAGAATTTTCCTAGGAAGGAGGTGCAAGCATTACATATGTAGAAAATTACATCTAAAGTTATAAATTAGATAGTAAAATTTATCTATGCATAAACAAAAAAAATAGTTTAATTTATAGTATCATATATGGATCTAATTATATTTTTTGTGTAAACAAATTTATAAATTATTAAATATAAAATTTTACATCAAAAGTGTAGGAAAAACACAAGATTGCATCACTTGAACTTATATAGAATATCTTATAAGTTTGTGTGTAAAATCAAATAAAAAAATAATTTTTTCAATTGCATATATTATTTTATTTGATTTTTAAACTACTAATTAGCTAATCCTAATTCATTTAATTAGTATATGGAGATATCCTTCTAGTAATGTGAATATGTGTGAACATAATTTCCTTGTTGCTTCTATCATTTTAGTGAGACAATACTTTTCTAAATGATATTAACATGACATGAAAGATAGAGTTTTCAAAATAGTATAGTTAACTAAATTCATTTTTCAACAATATGTAAAATAGACACATACATATATAAATGATAATTCTTATCACTCTTAAATACCAATAAATCACTTTGCACTACCTAAAACTAAAGTCTCAAATCTCCAATTTTAATTGATTTCCAATCAAATGTACTAAAAATAACTAAGGTGTCTTTGACATAGATTTTCAGTAAAATCATTAAAATTTGTGGTTCATGAAATTTTAATGTTGGTTATTGATGTGAAATATTGTATGTAGGGGTAACTTAAGGCATAATCTTCAATATGTTATATGGTCTATAGATCACAGTATATATCCCAAGATATTTGGAAAATTTTCTGGATGTACTATGGTGTCATTTTTCTATGAACTTAAACACCATTTTAGTGCACATTTATTTTTGTTAATCATTGGAAACTTACAAAATTTTCATATATCTAGCATATATAATTTTTTTTTATTGACCTATTTACTCATATTCGTATAGTGATATATCATACATATTATACATCGCTTCCTTTCCTAGGATTTTCTTTAAGTTTAGTTCTTCAAACTCATAAGCTTTCTAATTATCTCCAACTATATTTAGATTATATTGAGAGACCAATACATTATATTAATTTATTTGTTTTCCTTTCTTAGGATTTTCTTTTAGTCTAAGGTTTCTAGTTTACAATATTTCTGCTTATCCTTAGTTCTAGTTACACTCTTGTAAAAATAATTAATGTTCAATTCCTAGGGTTTAGTTTAGCCTTGTAATTTTTTATTGTAAGAGACACATATCTAAGTTCCAATTTCCTATATTTGTTGCTTGTGAGAATTAATATATCTTGTCTTCTTGTGATTATAATGTAATATAGGTTTTCCATAGATCACAATTTAGTTAAGGTTTTATATAAGGTTTTACATTCATATAAATATCTAAAGTCATGTAGTTAAATAATATCCACATCAAAAATGACATTCACCTACAATAGATATTCCAAAATGAGAAAAAAAATCCATATATAATTCAAACATAAAAAGATGAGGCTCATCTAAAATAACTCCATCTCTAACAAAAGAATTCTATTAAATTATTTACTATACTTCTTCAACGTTTCTATTGCTTATTAATTGCACAAAAATATCATCAATGTGCTCTTTTTAATACTTCTATAATATGTGAATTTTTATGTAATTCTATTACCCTTATGTTTAACATTGAAATTTAAGATTGTTTTCATTGTAGAAATTAGTTCCCATCAGTCCATCTTTAGAAGAAAGAAAGTTATATAGACAAGACCTAATGAGATAACATACATTTCAAAACAAGGGGTCCCTTGTATTATAATTGACAATATCAACACAATAGTTTTCTCTTGCTATTTTTGTTCTTAAAATAGATGCTATTAATTATAATTAAAAAACTATTTTTAGTAGTGCATATGCTATACCAATTTCCCCTCTCTCCCTAGAATATTGTTCTAAGATATCCCTTTATCAATGCAAGAAGCTTAGCCATAGCACCTTAGACAACTAAAATTCATAGTAGATTTAAAATACAACTCAAAAGATAGTAGTTTGGTTTTAGGAAAGTGATGGAGGATCAAGATTGTCTTCTAACAATAAAAATGTGAAATAGATTTTTGTAGTAAACTACCATTTTGTTAGTGGAAAATGGGAGATTCATGTTAGTCTATCTTGCAACATGTAGAAGAGAAATGATTTTTCATTGTTATATAACAAGAGAGTTGTGCATCATCTTGACTAGTCAATATATCCTAAGCTCCCTCCAGAATTAGGATGCAAAATAGAATGTTGCTTGTGATTTTATTATGTAGTAAAGACATGTTGCTTATGCATGCCATGTAGACACTTCTCAAGGAAAACATCACTAGTCCTATGGAGGCATGTTCATAGTGAAAGAAATGATTATTGCTTCCAATTAAGTGTTTAAAAATGTACTTTTTATCATTGCATCAACAATTAGAAGAGATCAAAGAGTGTAGAAATATGCAATGAAATTTAGGCCTGAGACTTTTATAAGTAAGATTTTTGATACAATTAGAGATCCAAAGTTGAGCATGACTCCTTTTGGAGAATTAAGGAGAAATTATTCTAGTGCTTCAATGGCTATTTCCAATATCAAGTTCATATTAGTATAGCATGTATATTTATTTAATGGTAGATGTAAAGGAGAGTTACGCATGCAAGAATCCTTTGGAGTTGTCATTCCTAGAAAATGACCCCTCTTCAATGTTCCATCTAGGAAGCTAGGGGGATGATTTTTCAATCTCACATCTTTATTACTCATACTATGATAGTATTAATGGTGTCTATCATTGATGTGAAATTTTAGATTCGAAGAGTGCATTTGAAATAGGAATGTAATAAATAGAAAACTTTTAGCATAAGTTGGAATATTGGAATACTACATTCTCTTGTATATATATAGTTTTTGAAATTAAAAAGAAGGAAAAAAGGGGCTAACCGAAGAGGAAAAATGCTATAAAATAGGTAAGAGTCAGAAGTAGAAAATTTTAGCTTACCCCACTTTTGTAATATCAAAAACTTCAACATCAGAGTATCCTTGTATGTAACATAAATAAGTAAACTATGAGAAATCATAAGCATAATATATATAAAGTTAAGAAAAATAATTTTCTAGTAAAGTATCATAAACTAAGCCCACATGGGCCTAGTTCTTCAAAAGAAAACATAAGAAAAACTCAAGAACAAAGCAAAGATAGATTTTCTTACTCTTTCCCTTTCCCTCTGATTTGTCTAGTAGAAGTGATGACCAATCATCATCAAAGAACCTACAAAGAAAATTAGTGGTGTAAATCCCAATCACAACCATCAGACATTCTCTTTCAACATGAATAAGGTGAAGGGTCAAAGCCTACAAGTGCATAACTCTAAACACAAACCTAGCCCCATCATCAAATCTCTTTTCAAAAATTTCTTACCTTTCCTCTAGTTTCTTAAAGTTTTTTTTTCGATATTATATTTGTTGCATACATTGTATAATAATTTTAATTTGTATTATTTTATTTTATTATGTAATGTCACACCTATGAGCACTTAGATGTATGTGCAAAATGTAAAGATTCTCATGGGATATATTTAACAAGTTGCATTGCAACATTGTGATAATATTTTATGTAATTATTTAATATTGGGGAAAATGTTAAATGTCCAATATTAAATGTGGGGTTAATGGGTTAGGTATCGCATAGTTTTAGTAGATGATTTGCATAATCCCAGTTGGTGGCTTTGTGAGACTTTCTACTATATAAGTAGCCTCAAAGGTAGTTTTAGACACAAAGGAAGAAAGGCAAAAAGGAAAGTCAAGCATGACAAGGTTTGAAAACTTAGCTAAGGGAGAATTTGTGATAGTCAGAATTATGGCATGGGATGTGTGGATTCATGCTTGTTCACATGGATTTCTTAGTTGTGGCTATGGCTTTGAAGGCTTTCATGGTTTTATTGCAATGGTATATTGTTGAATAATACATATTTATGGATGCTTTTGGAGGCTTGGTTTTTTTTCCTCAAAAAGGGTTTCCTAGGGTATATCATGTGCCACATTTTTGTGGGTATGTTGTCTATTCTCTTGCATATGCATTTTAATTGCATATTTGTTTCAGATCTATTATGGGTTATGTGGAAATGGGTAAATTATTTTCATTGAAAGTTTCCTTACAAAAGGTATCAAAGCTATGGTTTTATTGTTATAACTCTAGATTGAATCCATGGGAATGCATGGGAGAACAAAAGAAAGGGAAATATATATGGATTTTGTAGGTTATTTATTGTAGATTTGAGGGCTTTTCATCTTTTGTTATGATGAGTTATTGGAAGATTTTGGGCATGTGAAATTGTTTGTCATTTTTTTTTGGATGCTTTATTTAAATCATGGTTTTAGATGGAGCTTGTAGAAATGACCTGCTAGAAAAGGATAGACCTCACCATTAGATCTAGGTGGACATTTCTATAAATTTTGACATATAATATGCCCTAGTTTGGCCATGTTGATAGAAAAATACAAAGGTTTTTAGTTTCAGACTATGATGACCATCACATTTAATCTCATCAAAGTTTTTGTCACTAAAAAAAATCAGAGTGAAAATAAAAAAAAGAATGTTTTAGTAAAAAGGCCATAACTTTCTCTTTTGATACTATATTTTAGACTTCTCATTTTGTTTGGTTTTAGGAGCTCAAATGTCAGATGTTATTTATTTTGAACATAAATTTGATTGTAACTTGGGTATACAGAGCTAGGTTTTGAATGTCAAGTAGTCAATAGGAAGCTCTTGGAGAGCTTGAAACATTGGTTCCAATTTGGTGTAGGTTTCAGATGATTTATTTGAGGATATATTCATTTGAAAAGTTTATGATATATATTGACCATGGTAACATTATCAGTACCTTATGACATTGTGTATTTTGGTGATTTGATATTTGATGTCATTGGTGTTTGATTTGGATATGTATAATGACTTATTGGGTCTACAAGTTGTTCATCATTGTAAACAATCTATACTTATAGGTTGCATTTATGGCCTTGTTATGGGGTGTCTTTATCCATTGTTCATTCATTATTGATGCATATCCATATTGGTGTCTTTGATTTTGGTTGTCTATTCCCTAAGTCACATGATTTGATAATTTTTCTTCATGTAGAAGGAATGCAATGTTGTTACAAGGTACAATTATGGTGGAGGAATGTAGTTGACTATTTCATGCTAACAAGTTAGATACATTGAGAGTTAGTTGATCAGTTCATGGATGGATCATGGTGCCATAGATTTTGGTATCAAATGATTGGATATATGGGTACATCATCAATGTTCATTAGTTTGAATTTTTATTTAGGTTATGGTGGTGTATCTTCTTGGTTAAGGATCATGGTTATTTGATTTCTTTTGAGGAGCTCATGATGTGGAATTTTATTTCTTTAATGGTTTGATACCTTTTTTGATTCTCATTAGAGGATGGTTTTTTGATCATGATGTCATGAATATCTTGGATACAAAGTATAGTGAGAGATTGTGACTATGATGAGGTGGCAGTGTAGGATTAGTTCTTATTTTGATTTGTATCTTTTTGGTTTCACTTTTTACTAAACCTTTTGATGTGTAGACTTGGAGGATCTTCATGTAGGAGATAGATTTTATAATACCATGGGTGGCTCAGTACCCTGGTTGAGTGGGAGTTATTGGCATTGATTTATTTATTGAGTGTTTGCAGATGTTGGAGGTTTGTCTTAGGCCTTGTTGATGTAAAAGAATTTTTAAAAGTTGTATTGTACACTTTTTTATTTTCATGGTGTGTGGCTATGGTTATCTTAATGGTATGTGGAGATGGTTTTCTTCATTGTGTGTGGAGATGGTTTTATCTTGAGGAATCATGTGGTTCTTGGTAAAGGTGTAGTTTATGCTTTCATTTGACATGTAATCTTGGAGTTATGATGGTTTCATTATTATGTCATGGTATACTCTCGAGACACATTTAGAGTTGTGACATGTTATGGTATGCTCATATAGAGCATGCTATCTCTTTGGTTGAGATGGTTTAGCTAATGTTGTCATGTTTATGTTCTTCAGACGATGTTGAAACTTTGACATTGATCTTGTTTTAGTTTCTTGGTATTGATTACATTGATCATTTGCTAGATTCTTCATGATTTTCTATATTAAATTTGTAGTTGGCATGGAATGATTTGTTACAGGTTCTCATGGATACTTAGAGATGTTAGTGATGTTGATTTCTCTGGAATTAGAAAAGTATTTGTTGGAACAGTTCATAATTTAGTGGGATGTCTGAGGGGCATTAACCTAATATGGACAAAGATTTTTCTTAGATTAGTCTTTGTTGGAGAATTGAATATCTTGATGAGCATTTTGTTTCTCCATTCTTCATCTACTTGCTAGATTGCTACTTTAGAGGTATAGCCCATTGTTTCTTGTTGGTGCATAATATATATTCTTTTCTTTCATTTATATGAATCTTAAGATATGAAGCATGACTTAGCTCTAGAGGGTTCATTTGAGAGATGGTTTAGTATTGTTTATCTCCTTGTGCATATTTTTTTTATGATGGTTAATTTTGGGAGATATTTTTATATTGCACATATTTTTTGGATTATGAATGGTTAATCCTTGGTTTACAAATGGTTTATGAGTTTGATCTCCTTGTGAAAGGATTACATCTATGATTGATTATATGGTATGGTGTGGGTGTTTTTGTGGCTTCTTGTTGGGTTTTTACAGAGGAGATGATACTTGAATATGTTTGTATAGAAGGAAATGATATAGGATATGTTTTGTATGGTTTTCTCTTTGGTCTTGGTTATCTTCCTAGATGTTTGGTTTCACCTATATTGGATTTAAGATTTTTTAGAGATTGTTATCACTAATTTGTGCTCGTCTATGTCATGTGAGAGATGACATGGTTATTACTTTATTTCTTTTCTTTTTTGGTTGTGGAGGACTTCGGAGAGAATTGTAGACTTTTTAGGAGAGTTATTCTTGTAGATTATAAATTTATGTATTGTGGATGTACTTGATGCTACATGGTTTCACTTCTATGAGATGTTATGAGTGGATTGGTTATAGATTTAACATTAAATCTTTTTAAGTGGAATCTACTTGGTGTATTTGTGCAAGGTATTTCTCTTAAGGCTTGTAATTACAAGTTTCAAATTGGATATGTTGTCGATGTGATATTCACGTGGTATACCTTTTGAGGTATGGATCATTAGATCAGTTAGAACTTGTTGTGGATATTATTTTGTCTATGGATATTTGACAGCTATAAATACTTGTGATTAACTTTGGATTAGGTGTTTGTACTTGACATTTTTGGTTGGTACAAGATGTTATGACTATTTTATGACAAGTTGGGTGGATTTCTCTTTGAATGGCTTCTATGTATGTCTAATGGTAGTGATATAATAGGAAGTGGCATCATTCATGTCTGAGAGGCTGGATACTTTGATTTTTTTGTGGGAAGTAGGATGAAGATCATGATTTGTTTTTATACATGTTGGTGGATCTTCTAGGTGGGATTATTCCCTTGTTCATATAAGTGGCTACACATTGACCCTGTTGCACATAGTGCATAATATTGTTATATTATGTTATTATATTATATTATGTTTAATGTTGTATGTAGATGGAGGTGAAACATCTAAATATTCCCATGGGACATATCTGGTGACTTGTATTCTAAGATTGTGATCATATTTGATGTAATTATTTAATATTGGGGAAAATATTAAATGTTTGGTCAATGGGTTAGGTAGCACATGGTTTTAGCACATAGTTTATGTAATACCACTTGGTGGTTTTGTGAAACTTTCTACTATATAAGAAACCACAAGGGTAGTTGTAGAGATAAGAGAAAGGGAAAAGGTAAAATGGAAAGTTGAGTAGGACAATACTTGATAGGTTACTGAAGGAAGTATTTATGAAGTTTGGAAGCATGTGATGAGATATGTGGATTCATGCTTGTTCACATGGATTTCTTGGTTGTGGCTATGGCTTTGAGGGCTTCTATGGTTGTATTGCAATGACATTTTTTTAATAATACATGATAGTAGATGATTTTGGAGGTTAGGTTTTTTTCCCTCAATGCACTCAATGAGGCCTTCTAGGTATATTTTGTGTCACATTTTTTTGGGTCTATTGTCTATTTTGTTGCATGTGGATTTTAATTGTATATTTGTTTTAGATATATTATGTGTTATGTGGAAATAGCTATAGTTTTTTCATTTCAAGTTTCCTAACATTACTTCTAGCATGGAATATTTCTCCCGTTGCCTATATTTTTCACCTCTACAGAATCTTATTCTAGGTCTTTGTATCCTTCTCCTATTGATAGGGAGGGAAAGAGATAGTCTCTCCCTTATCACCTAGCTATTTATGATTATCAAGGGAATCATTTCTGAAGGTTTTAGAAACATGGGATGGGACAAGGCTTAAGTGACTAGGAGTAGGGCTAGTTGCCTCGCTTTTCCCCTTCACTAACCATTTCATCCTCATCATCCTCAATATATTTTTTCCCAAATGCCTTTTCTCTCTACATTTGCTATGGGTTTTTAATTTTCCACTACGATTGGAAAATTCATAAGGTCGCTACATTTTCTCCCATCCATTTCCTCATCGAAGTCCACAATTTGAACATCCTTCTCCATTTTTATTTTCTTAAGGATACGGTGAAAGAAGTTTTTATGGATTTTAGTATCCATAGGTTCACAACCTCATCAAAATGTAAGGAGTGAAGGTGCAAATAACAGGGTTAGTGAGAATAACCTAGACATTAATAGGATGGGGTAGGTAAAGGCCTTTGTGGAAATTAAAAAGTTTGAACATAAAGTCTTGGTGAAGGTTGTTGAAAATTTTTCCCACTTTAATTTGCTTCTTGTTGGGTGTTTGTTTTGCACGAGGTCAATGGTAGGAATCCATTGCATAATTGCTCTCTTGAAAAGAAAATCTTTTTAAGGATCTACTCCAAGGTTCAGTATTTGTCTTGTGATGTACCAAAATTTGCTCAGTATAAGATAAATGTGAGTGTTCACAAGGAGACCTTTGCTGGGTCTAAAAACTCTTTTATCTCAAAATTGAAGTAAATTTGTTCATTGTCTCGAAATTTCACACCAAAAGAACAATATTTTTGTATTTTCTATTTTCCAATGAATCCAACTACCAATGCAACTCAAATGCATTCCCATTCTAAAAAGGGGTTAGCAAAGAAAATAATCAAACTAAAAGAAAATAACATGAAATCAAATGACTTGAAAGTGAAATTCCTAATGGACATAAGCTACAGAACACAACACACTGTGAGTTAAACCTTTGAAGAAATCAATAGGAAAGTAATGAAAATAGGAGCAATGCTTCCTAGAATCCACTGATGCAATCGTCAATGAGAATCTTTAACAAGTCGAATGATGTTTCACTCTTCATCAAATCACAAGGCCATGGAAAGTGCACTCATGCGAGACAAAAAGCTATGTATACACAATCGGGTGATCTCTTCTCAAGCTCGTTACATCAACAAAATTCTTATATCTGTAGAAAACACCAGAACTAAAAGATCACACAACCAGAAACAACATAATAAACCTTTGGTTCAATCACAATCTCATGAATAAAATCCAAAAAACAATGACACATTTAGGAAAGAATAACTACACTCCAAATGCTTGCACCAAAAGCATAATTTTATTGCATAATAACGATAGCCCCTTTGTTATATTTTACAATGGGATATTTATAAGAGATTGTCTCCTCAATTTGTGTTGAGAGTGAGGGATATTTTGATGCACTAATTCTTTTTAAAACATTAAAACAAACTAAATATATAAAAACTAACAATCTAACTGGTGCTTAGAGGGACTCCATCCATATTTTATTCATTAATTGGATGCATGAGCCCTTTACATGTCAAAACTAGAGAAATCATGATAGAGAAAGTAGGAGGAAGCCTTCAGTCGAAGTAGGAGTATCTAGAGGTACCAAAATTAAAAACTAGTCCTTCACTAGGTGTGTGTCGAAGTTAAACTTCCATTAGAATGCATTTTTGATGCATGGAAAGTGTTATTTTTGGAACAAGTAGTTAACTGTCGGTGCACCTATTAATTGTAGACCTAGGAAACTACATGAAAATGTGAAGCTATAGACATGTGGAGCTGCATTAAAATGTAGAGCTGCAGACCTGTAGAGCTACATGAAAATGCAGAGCTATGGACTTGCCGAGTTATGGAGCTCTCTATTTGCCAAAAAATCAAAGTTCTCAATTTTGAAAATGGTTTCTGGATTTTTCTCAAATAGGGTTTTAGATCACTTTTTGTATATATTTTTTGCCCATTTTTGATGATTTATACCCTCTTTATAGCCAATCACTTCCATAAACTTAAACTACTTTTGCTTCTTCAATCTAAAATTCCAAGGCACTTGCATTGAATCTTGTCATTAATAACTACATAAGATGAAGAACCTATTCTACTTCATGTGTCCAACCTCTGTATCTTTGACCTCTGTCTTCTCTACAACTACCCTATCCTTCCCAACAAGAAATAAAGTGATCCAAATGATCAAATGTTTGAAACTTTTTCATATTTGATGGCAAACTTTTCTAGGCATTTTTAAATGGCTTTTTTAGAGGTCTTTTGCTCAAAATTTCAAGTTGAAACTTTCATCGGTCCTTAAAATTGAGTAGCTAAAGGTTCACTATTTTAGGGACTAAAATTAGATCTTTAGTTCTTCTTTCCAATTATATAAGCAGTTCTGAATTTTGAGCTCCAAGTCAAAAGTTATGACCCTAACAAGCTAAGGATACCTTTCTTACCTACAAAAAGAAGCAAACATTAGTCTGTAGAGCTAAAAAAATACTTAATTTAAGGCAAACCTTAATGACACTCGAACAAAAACCCCAAAGACTAGTTGTGGAAACAAAACTCGAGGTGAATGGGAGGCATTGCACGTGCACAAAGTGAACTTTGTAGTGCACGTGCGACGAAGTGTGCCACAAGAATGTGTCTGGCATGTGCATGCAAGGAGCGATGTGAGGTGGCGAGCGCAGTGTGTATGGTGGCATCTATGGTGCAAAGGGGGTGTCGCAATGTGATGTGGGGCATGCGTGGCACACAAATCTATGTGATGCAGTGCAAAAGTTGGCACACGCATCTCAAACTCACATGCAACATGCCAATGGTTGCATACACGCATGGTGCCAATGGTGGCATGCGAATGGCCATGCACGCAATTCCATTGGTTGCATGTGCGACGCCCATGACACCCATGGTGGCACATGTGACACCATTGGTCATGCGTGTGGTGCCATTGGTGGCATGCATGCAATGCGCCAATGGCCTTGCACACACAAAATTATTTTTATTTTTATTTTTTATCTTTTAAAATTATTTTTTGCTAACTTTTTTGTATTTTTGTAATTTTTTTACTTATCTTATTTTTTTGTAATTTTTTCAAATTTTCAACCCTAAAATTCTAACTCAAGCAAAACTTTCTTCTCCCAAGTAGGGAGTCCCCATTCCTACTAGGAATGGGGCATGTGTTGTGGACACCAAAAAAAATAGCCTTGGAAAAAAGGAAGAAATGACCAAGGCATTTCATCATCAACAAACATTCCTCTAATGTGTGTCAAACATCAACTAGACTTCAAACATCTTGAGTGTCTTTTGAATGACTCTTCAATCAAAATTTCAAAACTCGAAACCCTCCAACATAGTGTGTGCATTGTGTATTAATTTCCTTTGACATGTCTAGATGCAATCAATCAAAGTTTTCTGACAACTCAAAAAAATCTTCCACTCCTCCTAGCTCATTCATTCAGAATCTTGACGAAGGCCTTTTATCAATCAATTGCTTGACTAGATGAGAGAATTAGTTTGAGGGCTCTTGGTGGGATGCCACATTCTTTTAAATTTTTAGATTTTTGAATAATTGCTCCATATCTTTAAAAATTTTACTTTTGATGCAACAATACTTTGAACACAAGATACTTTTTTTTGAGAATGTATCTTTTACCATTTTAGATCTTTAGAGTCCTTTAGGCTTAACACAATATTTTCTCTCTCTTTTTTTTCTTCTTCTTCTCTGTATACTGACTATGATTAGATTGTGTAGTCAGAAAATTAGTGTTATTTCTTGGATTAAATTTCTTGTGAACATCCCTTACATTCCTCTTTTACAACTTTTTTGGAAACTCTCACGCCAGACAATGATCTTAGCAACCTTTCGAGGAGACTCCTCGTGTTTAAACTATTCAAAGTTTGGATAATCTCTCATCATCTTAGACTTCAAATTGAACAACATGCAACATAATCAAATCTTTAAATTTATGAAGTGTTGAGAAATTGGTGGTTTAGGCTTTTGATTTCTAGACTGAAAATC
This sequence comes from Cupressus sempervirens, assembly GCA_028749045.1. Classification (NCBI taxonomy): domain Eukaryota; kingdom Viridiplantae; phylum Streptophyta; class Pinopsida; order Cupressales; family Cupressaceae; genus Cupressus; species Cupressus sempervirens. Next base: position 320,275,976 of record CM053792.1, read on the forward strand.
CCCTATTTCCACAAGAAATATTTGTCACTTGGTTGGTATAAAACACACAATCACCCAAATGTTTTGACAAAGAAATACCTCTTCCTGAAATTGGAACCAAAGAGTGGTTAGCAAAATCTTAAGAGAAAATATCAAGTACACCTTACTTCCTAGGACTAATGCAACTTTGAAAGGAAACACATGACTAAAAGAAAAACAGACAACAAAACCCAAACAAAAAGATTTGACTCAAAGAAAACTAATACCTAACTAGAAAGACTAACAAAGACTAAGAAAAAACAAAAAAAAATCTTATCTACAGAAAAACTTGAATAATAAGAATGTAGGGTAGTTGTCAGTAGATTTCTCATTATGTGCATTAGTAATGAACCACCCCACGTAGTTCTAAAAAATGTTGACTTGTCTTTGTACTCAGAAAAATAAAGTTTGGACAATCTTGGTTCAAATTTTGGGCACAAATCACACAAAATTAAAAGTTGGGTTAACTCTTTATGGCCATGATTAATCCAAAAATAAGTTCTCCTACCTTTAGCATCATATTCAAATTGAAAATCATCAAACTAAGAGGGATAATGGAAAGATATCACCTAATCCAGCGAGTCCCCCACCATAGGGGTACACTCACACATTGTAATTTCTCTTTTTGGTGGTCTCATCTCATGGTACACCACTTCACGTGCACATGGAAACACTTTAGGTTCCACTATAGGCTCCCTTGGACTAGAAAACTCAATTACCAGCCTCCCTTTCAAATTAAAAGATTCATTATTATCATCGACCAAGATGTTTTCTGCCTCATATCCCAAAGAAGCTTGTTCAAAATCATACTTTCCCTCCATTGCAATCTCGCAAGCTAACAAGAAATTAGGGAAACTTTCTTCTGAATGGAACCCAAATGGATGCATTCTACATGACTTTTTTATTGCATGGTTTGATATATGTTTAGAATACCCGCAAAGAGACATTTCTTCAGTCAAGCTTGAAACCAAATTGAGCACTCTATCCATTTATTCTAATGACATATCTTGCTTTGAGGGAGGTATCTTATCATTATCTGATGGGGAATCAATATCACAATAGGAAGAATTGGTTTCTTCTTCTTGATGACTTTGTGATTCAAAAATCACACCAACCTTAGGATCTTTTGCATTTCCATCAATTTTTGCAACTTCATGGAGTTTTGGAACTTCAAAACTTCTCGCACCATCAAGATTTCTTGGCATATCCAAACTTATTGTAACATCAACAATTGGAAAAATTTCTTCATTGAATGGGAATGCAAACTCCTCTTAACCATCTTCATCCTTTAGTCCTCCTATAGATTCATCATATGATTCAAACATCATTGCACTAAACTGCAAAGGTTGTTTCTCCATGATTTGGGGAGGCTAATTTGAAACATCATTGTACCCATATCCATTTTCACTTGGACTCATGCCTGGAATACCATTATTCTCATTGTTGATGCTACTATAAAGGCCAAAATTTCTGCTCTTATTTTGGGAATAATTGTTTTGGGTAGAAAGTTGTCTTTGATGATCACCTTGGTTTCTTGAGGAATTCAACTTTATTCTCACAAGTTCACTGGATAAAAGATACATCATCTCCTTCATGGCCTTAAACTCTCTAGCCATATTGCTTTTTGTTTTAGCAGATGCAATTTCTTTTTGGGACTCATACCCTGAATATGTAATTTTTGACATTGGAGTAGCAGTAACCTGTTTTGTGAATGCAATACCCTGTTTGAAGACCTTTTCAATGGTATCAATTTCTTTGGGTGGGATCCTTCTTATAAAAATAGAAGTTAATGAATCCATTGTCCAAAAATAGATCTAGATGGCAGCCTCTTGTGGCATAACGTAGGGAAACTCCATTCTTTGATACATCCTATAGAAGCAATGATTAAATTGTGAAATAGTCTCATGGGGATCCCTCTTAATCGAGATGAACCGGTGATATAATATAGCTAGATCAATATAGATCTTGAATTGTTCTCAAAAAATTCTCTCAAAAGAGTTCCAATCCCTTATTGATGATGGTGGCAAATTGAGGTACCAATTGAATGCCATTTCCCCCAAAGTGTAAGGAAAAAGGCAGCATACCACATCCATATGTTGAATCTGGTTTCGATTACAAATCTCATTGAAAATTTTAAGATGATCCTATGTTGTTCATGATTCTCCATAGATGAACCATGGGTAAAACCTTTTCAAATTTTTGGGCAAGTCATGTAATGGTCCAGTTAGGTTCAAAGGTGAACATTGGGCATTGAAGAAAGATATGGTACACAATGATGGAAATGTGTGAAGTGGAATGTAAAGTGAACGATGATGAAAAAATGTGTAATGTGAATGGGTGGAGTTCTTGGAATCCCTTTATCACTGTGATGCTTGTGAAAGTGACTAAGTTCTAACAACTTGTGTTTATTCTGGAAAAGTGCACCTCTAGAGAAGCACACTTTCTCAAAATAGTGCACCACAAAATTTTGCACACCTACGAAGCTATAGCTTGTGGATCTATAGAGCTTCAAATCTGCAGACCTGTGTACTTATAGACCTATGGGGCTGTGAACCCAAATTTCTAAAAAGCTCAAAAAAAATTCTGAACTTGTGCGAAGTGTAAATTATTGCAAGTGTAAAAAATCTAAAACTTTACCAAATTTCCTTCATTTTTGGGAGTGTAAAATGGTTTAGGCCCTCTTTCTAGTGCTACTTCTATTGGGCATTCATTTTCCATGAGGTTAATGATAGGAATCCATTGCATAATTCCTCTCTTGAAAAGAAAATCTTCTTAAGGATCCACTCCAAGGTCCAGTATTTGTCTTGCGACATACCAAAATCTGCTATATAGAAGATAAATGTGAGTGTTCACAAGGAGGCCTTTCATGGTTCTAAAAACTCTTTTATCTCAGAATTGAAGTAAATATGTTTTCCGTCTCAAAATATCACACCAAAAGAACAATATTTTTGTATTTTCTATTTTCCAATGCATGTAACTACCAATGCAACTAAAATGTGTTCCTATTCTAAAAAGGAGTTAGGAAAGGAAATAACAAAACTAAAAGAAAATAACATGAAATAAAATGACTTGAAATTGAAATTCCTAAACAAACATAAGCTACAAAATACAACAGGCTATGAGTTCAACCTTCGAAGAAATTGGTAGAAAACTAATGAAAATAGGAGCAATGCTTCCTAGAATCCACTGATGCAATCATCTATGAGAATATTTAACAAGTTGAATGATGTTTCACTCTTCATCAAATCACCAGGCCACGAAAAGTGTGCTCATGTGACACAAAAGGCTATGTAGACACAATTGGGTGATCTATTCTCGGGCTTGTTACATTAGCAAAATTCATATATCTGTAGCAAACACTAGAACTAAAAGATTGCACAACCAAAAATAACATAATAAACCTTTGGCTCAATTACAATCTCATGAATAAAATAAAATAAACAATGACACATTCAAGCAAGAATAACTACACTCCAAATGCTAGCACCAAAAGCATAATTTTATTGCATAATAATGGCAGACCCTTTGTTACATTTTACAATGGGATATTTATAGGAGATCATATCCTCAATTTGTGTTGAGAGTGAGAGATATCTTGATCTGATAAAATGCTTTTTAATACATTAAAACAAACTAAATATATACAAACTAACAATCTAACTGGTGCTTAGAGGGACTCCATCCATATTTTATTCATTAATCGGATGCTTGAGCCCTTTACATGTCAAAAATAGAGAAAGCATGAGAGAGAAAGTAAGAGGAAGCCTTCAGTCGAAGTAGGAGTGTTTGGAGGTACCAAAATTAGAAACTAGTCCTTCACTAGGTGTGTGTCAAAGTTAAATTGCCATTAGAATGCATTTTTGATGCATGGAAAGCTCTATTTTTGGAACAAGCAGTTAACTATCGGTGCACCTCTAAATTGCAAAGCTACAGACCTATGGAGCTACATGAAAATGCAAAGTGACGGAGTTGTGGACCTGCGAAGCTTGATTCACCAAAAAATCAAAGTTCTCAATTTTGAAAATGGCTTCTAAGTTTTTCTCAAATGGGGTTTTAGATCACTTTTTGTATATATTATTTGCCCATTTTTGATGATTTATACCCTCTTTATAGCCAATTAGTTCCATAAACTTGAACTGCTGCTTCTTTAATGTAAAATCCCAAGGCAGCTACATTGAATTTTGTCATTAATAGCTGCATAAGATGAGGAACCTGTTCTTCTTCATGTGTCCAACCTTTATATCTTCGACCTCTATCTTCTCTACAACTACGCTATCCTTCCTAGTGAGAAACCAAGTGATCTAGATGATCAAATTCTTGAAACTTTTTCATATTTTTTGGCAAACTTTTCTAGGCATTTTTAAATGGCTTTTTAGGAGATCTTCTACTCAAAATTTCAAATTGAAAATTTCATCATTCCCTAAAACTAGGTAGTGGAAGGTGCACTATATTAGGGACTGAAATTAGATCTTCAGTTCTTCTTTCCAACATTGTAAGTGGTTCTAAATTTTGAGCTTTGAGTCAAAAGTTATGACCCTAACAAGCTAAGGATACCTTTCTTACCTACAAAAGAAGCAAACATTATTTTGTAGAGATGAAAAAATACTTAATTTAATGCAAACCTTAATGAAACTGGAACAAAAACCCCCAAAAACTAGCTACGCAAACAAAACTAGAGGTGACTGGGAGGCATGATGCACGCATAGAGTGAGCTTGGAGGTGCACGCATGATGAAGTACACTGCGGTGATGTTTGTGGCACGTGCTTGCAATGAGCGATGCAAGGTGGTGAGTGTGGTGTGTATGGTGGCATGCACATTGCAAAGGGGGTGCCGCAATGTGACACGAGGCACGCATGGTGCACAAATCTATGTGATGTAGCACAAAAGGTGGCACATGCAGCTCAAACTCATGTGCAGTATGCCAATGGCTACGCGCGCACACATTCTCATTGGTGGGACACGCGTGGCATGCCAATGGCCATGCACACAGTGCTAGACATTGCACGAGTGGCCTGCCAATGGCCGCATGCACGCAACGCCCATGGTGGCACTCATGGTGCCATTAGTCGCGTGCATGGTGCCATTAGTGGCGCACGCACAACATGAAAATAGTCGTACACGCACAAAATTGTTTTTAATTTAAATTTTTTAATTTTTTAAATTCTTTTCTTGCTAACTTTTTTGATTTTTTGTTATTTTTTCACTTTTCTAATTTTTTTTGTAATTTTTTCAAATTTTCAACCTTGAAATTCTAACTCAAGAAAAACTTTCTTCTCCCGACTCTTGAACTGTGAGTTCGAGAGTCAAAAAATGTAGGGGGTCTCCATTCCTACTATGAATGGGGTGTTTGTTGTGAAGACCACAACACTTTCTAACATTGAGGATACTATCTTTGATGGAGAACAGAAGAAGATAAGGGAATGAAATGAGATCATGGTTCCTAAAATGGTTCAAAATGGGAAAGCAATAGTAGTAAAGAATATTGAATCTACCTTCCAAATTAATGTAACACATGATGGTGTAGCATATCTTGTAGGGATCTAGTAGGGCCATTCTCACAAATGCACAAGGAAAAAAGAATTTATTAAGGTTGCCTTCATCTAAAATCCTTGTCTACTTTCTCCATTTTCATCCATGTAAGGAGAGACCACTAAATATTTTAAATAAAATTTTCATTGATCTCAAACGAGATTCCATTTACACTCACCAACCTATTGTTCCAACTGTTGACAAATTGAATGGAAATCAATTAATCATAGCCTTTTATACATTGCATAAAAGGAAGAACATCGCCCTTTTTCAATTCATGCCAAGCCACCTCATTATATTTTTCAATGGTGTTTGTCTAAGTGTGAAAAAGATTCCCACTCATTTCCTCATTCTCACACAAATCCTAAATAAAATATTTATCAAAAAAACTAACATTAACTCAATTTTTACTTAAGGCCAACTAAAAATAGTAGAAAAGATAGAAGAGAGAAATGTTAAAATGAATTATTTCAAATGGTACTCGCTCATATGAACCATGTCCATTTAATAATCACAAATGATGTGCAAAGTCCACCAAAAATAATAATAAGTCCTTCTAAGTTCTTTTTTTGATACCAACATCATACAGTCTTTTGGAACTCTTTAGAATAACTAAGAGTGGGTCTGAATTAGTTATCAAATATCTAGATGTACAAATAAAACCTTTCAATGCTAAGTAAACAAGTATTCATAAAACCTTATCATGTATATATCCATTAGATTAGACAATGCATAAACTTTATAGGTTACTATCCTAGGTGAAAAAAACTTTGCAAAAATATAAACATGAAACAACATAAGAACATTCACATAATTTGATACAAGGATTTTACATGGAAATCCAATTTGGGAAAAACCACTAGTAACATGCTACTAATTCTCACTCTTCTGAAGTAATTCCATGTGAAAGGCCAACCCTATTGAATGTTAAAATACAAATTGTTAAATGTGACATGGTTAAATGGTTTCAATCACCCTATTAGGAGTGATCCTTGTTAGAGGACTTTAGACCATTCCATTATAATCTCACCCAACTAAAGGATTTACAAATGACTATTAGGTTAACCTTAATCCAATGTATTTACACTAGATTGATACAACGATTAGAATTATCAATAAGGCTTAATCTAATAAAAAATTACAACTCACTTGAATATTACATTTCTCTATTTCAGTCCTCCATTCTATTTCACATTCACACACTTCAACTCTAATAGCTTGTTCACTTTTCAAGCATTCATACTCCTCAGCCTTCTTGCTTTACATGCCAATAGTAGTCACTTGTGTTTGGCCACTGAATGAAACAATATTAGGTGAGCCCATAATAGTGGGTACCAGTTTTGTTGTACAAATGAAGCTAACAATGTTAAAAAAAAATTTGAATTAAGACTTTTTGCATGAACTTTGTGTTTTCAAAACCACATAAATTATGTTCACGTGAACATAATTTTTATGTTTGCACAAACATATAATGAAAAAATGTTATACATAATTTTTAAAAACATGTCCATACAAACATATGTTTGCATTAATATACAATACTTTCTTGATCTTCTTCTGGTCTTAACTTGAATAATCTTTAATTTTATACTTTTAGTAGATAAACAATACACTATAATATCTATGTCTTACTTGGTCTTAGTGCTTCTTTTCCATACCAAATAACTCAACCTTTCTCTAGGTGCTATTGTTATTTTCTCTTTTCAAATCCACTTTATCATTCAACTAAATGATAGCTCTTAGAAAAAATATAGAAATTGTCTCAGCAATAGGTAGTAGGTTTGACATTATCGAAAAAATAATTATTGTTCCATTACATGTTCTCTACTTCAAAATAATATTATGTAACAATCTCCCTCTTTGACATTGATGGTAAACCAATACAAACAATAATATCGAAAAGAAAATAGATCATTGAAATTTCCCCATTTATCAATGTAGTATATGTCCTTCCTCTATGTAGGGTAATGTGAGCTTTGTCAAGTTCTTTTATTGCTCCATCTTTCTTATAGCCCCCTCAATAATTTCTCCTTCTTACTAGTTATATGCATATGTATTTCTCCCTCATTTTTGTTATTTTTAGGTACTCTATCTCCCTCTAGTAATCATTTCTTCCTCTTTGAAAACAATCCCAAAGACTCAACATCTGTATATGTAGATATAATCAATTTTAGATTCTCCCTCTTTCACCTTTCATGTGACTGTAAATCTTCTAATTCAAGTCCTTCATTACTTTAGGTAGATCCTAAAGTAATATCCACCACATCATGTTTGTAAGATTCAACATTCATCTCATTTGATGCAGGGTACTACTTATGTTTCTTAAGTAGCTTTGAATAGGGGTATCACCCCTAGTTTACCTCTGAAATACTCATGAGCATCCTTTGGTAAATCTTTTGTGAAGATATCATCTATCTATTCTTTTGTATTACCATATTCCATCCTCACTTCTTTGTCCTGAACTAACTCTCTCAAGTAATGCTACTTGATTGTAATGTGCTTAGTCTTTGTGTGCATCACAAGGTTCTTTGATATATTTATGCCACTTGTATTATTACAATAACATACCATAGGTTCATTCATTTCCTTCTACATACATTTGGATAGTTATTTGACGTATTCCAGATTTGTACAACTTACTACAACAACCATATGTTTAGCTTCAATACATGTGCTCTTTCTATCATCAATGTTTCTATCCTAATCAGTATCTATGTAGGCTCTCAACTCAGGTTTTTCATTTTTCTTGTACTATAGACTATAGTCTCTTGTTCCTTTTAGATATCTCATAATTATCTTAAAAACCATCAAATGATTCTCCTTAAGATTTTTAGAGAATCTTGTAACAATCCCAATAGATAATGCAATGTCAGGTCTACTATGTACTACATATTTCAATTTTTCAATCATAGACCTATACAATGTTTGATTCACATCAACTAAATCATCATTCTTTGACAACTTGTGCCATGTCACCATAGCTATGCTAACTGATTTGGAATCTTCCAATCCAAAAAGTTTCAATATTTCTTTCACTTACTTATACTGAGTGATTTATATACCATATCTCATCTTATATACTTGCAAACCAACAAAGAACTTAATCTCTCCAAACATGGAAATATTCAAATTTTTCTTAGTTTCATTTACAAATGCCTTACATAATGCATCTTGACCTCCAAATACGATATAATCTACAAAAATGTTAGCTAGTAAAATAAATTTGCATTCTTATATCTTCAAGTATAGATTGTTCCTATCATCAATCTTCTCAAAAACAATCTTCAAAAGATAATTTTGAAGCCTTCCATACCATGCTTTTGGGGCTTTCTTTCAACCATATAAAGCTTTGTTTAGTTTAAATACCATGTTCTTGTTGTTAGCATCAACAAATCCTTCTCATTTTTTTATATAAACCACTTCTCTTAATATACCATTCAGAATTGTTGACTTCACATCCATTTGATATACTTTCAAACCTTTGTGTGCAGAGTAAGAAAGTAGAGTTATTATTCCTTCTAATCTTGCAACATGAGAAAATGTTTCTCCATAGTCTATTTAGTCTTCTTGTGGATACCTCTTGCAGACTAGTCTTTCCTTATTCCTTGTGACTTAACCATTTTCATGTAACTTATTTTTGTACACCCACTTAGTTCCAATCGCATTCTTATCCTCTAGTCTATGAAGTAGAATCCATGTCTTATTTTTCTCAATCTGCTCAATCTTTAATTTCATGGCTTTACTCTAGTCCTCGTTTTCTTAGACATATTTTACTATCTTAGGCTCATGCATGCTCAACAAATATTTATCACTTCTCAGCATGTTTCTTGTCATTGGTCTAGCATCTTTGTCTCCAATAATTTGTTCAATAGGGTGATGTCTTTTGACATACTTTGACAATCTTGGTTCTTCTCTTCTTTCCTCAACAAGTTTGTCAACTTTAGAATCTCTATGTACTTATCTATATTGGAATTCAAAATCTCTTTCATGTATACTTATCTTAGAATCAAAATATTCATCAACTTCTATCTACAACTTAGTTTTTGATTGTAACTTGGATCTTGATCGCAACTTGGCATTCATTGTATGTGACTCGACAGTCATTGTAACTTGCTATTGACTTACAACTTGGTTTATAATTTCTTCATTAGTAGGCATACTCTTCATAAAATTATAAAAAAGATTTTTACTCTTAAGGTTTCTTTATAAGTTCATCTTGATGTACCTCTGTATATTCATCAAACTTCACATTTGCACTTTCTACAAATTTGTTAGTGTTAGTAATTCAACACGTATAAGCTTTACTTCTTGTGAAATAGCCAAGGAATATACATTCTTCACTTTTAGCATCTAATTTTTCATTATTGAAATCCTTGAGAATGTAGCCCTTGCTTCCAAATAGCTTAAAATATTTTACATTGGGTGAGTATCCATATCATAATTCAAAAGGTGTTGAATGAGTAATTTTCTTGACTTGCACATGGTTCAAGGTATAGATAGTTGTGCTTAAAGCCTCTCTCTAGTATTTCAAAGAAACATTCTTCTCCATCATGAGTGTCCTAGGAAAATCCATTATAGGTATTTTCCTCCCTTTAGCAATCCCATTTTGTGGAGGGGTTCTAGGTGCAAAAGTCTATCATTTGATTCCTTTGTCATTACAACATATCTCAAACTCATTTGATGTAAATTTTCCATCTATGTTAGATCTCAGACATTTTATGATTTTGCCTATCTCCTTTTCAACTCTAGCTAACTACCACTTAAACATTTGGAAATCGTTAGATTTCTATTTTAGAAACATAGTTGTCATCATCCTAGAATAATTATCAACAAATAGGATGTGGTACTTTTCACCTTTTTAGCTTTGTACATGAATTGGTCCACACAAATTGTTATGAACAATCTCCATAATATCTTTAGAGTTGTGAGTGTTACTTTTAAAACTAGATTTGTTCATTTTACCTAACAAACATTGTTTGCATAGATCATATTGGTAGGTTGCTTTAGTTTAGGAAAACCTTTGACTCTTTTAATGTTATTTATACTTACCAAGCAATCAAAGTTAGTTTTGACATAACCTCTTCTACCATAACCACATATCATCAAATTCTACAATAAGACAAGTAGTATCATTCACATCAAGATAAAATAAATTACCTCTAGTCTGATTACCTTTCCCAATTAATTTCCCATCAGTGTCATAGATCTTTGCTATCTTGTTCCAAACTCAACTTTGCAACCTATACTACTCATTCTTGAGACACTCAACAAATTATAGTTAAGTCCTTCTACCTAATAAGAATTGTTACACATGATCCTTTCTATGAGTTTGATAGATTGTTTACATTTTATTAGACAATATGTATCATTACCAAACCTTACAATATTTCCATCATAATAATCAAGGGTAATGAACTAAATTTTATCTCTAGTCATGTGATGTGTCTATCACTCTTGTTCACATAATTAGAATAATCGTTCATTACAACATACATCACTTCATCATCATTGTCATTAGATCCATCATTGATTTCCTCTTTAGCAATGTAGAAGTCTTATTCCCTTTATCTTTTAAATCTTTTTTGTCCTCATATCTTTTACTTTTTTATTTTTCTCCACTTTTATTGCTTTTTTTCTTAGGACATATAACAGCAACATGACCAACCTTGTTGCAACTAAAACACATGATCTAGGTAACTTACCTTTGAATTTTCCTTTGTCTCTATCAAATCTCCTTGCTAGTAGTTCTTCAAGTTGTTTTACATCTTCCTAATATGTATCACTTTCACTAGAAACATATTTGACCTTTTTCTTCTTCTCTTTAGGTTCTTTCAATGATAGTTTAGCTTTGAAAGAAGATTCACCATTCTTGTGCTTGAAATTATAAAAATTAGAGAGCTCAAAATAAGTGAGTCTACCTATCAATCCTTCAAGGGTAAGATCATTACTAGGTGTGCACCTTAGTTCTTGTATGACAAAGACACTAATATCATAGATGAGAAGCATGATTCTGATCATAGTCTCATCTTCAATCTTACCAATTTCTCCTCTAATAACATTGACTAATTTTACTCTGGCATAATTTTGAATTATAATCTCACCTTCTTCCATTCTTATATCATCAAACTTACCTCTAAGACTTTGATATTTGCATCTTAGTACATTATTTTCTCCTCCCTAAATCTTTTCTATAGCATCCCTCATCTTTTAGTAGTATCATATTCCTTGATGTCATCAAACTCAGTGTAGCTTAGGTCAGATGCAATCACCAAAATTGCTTGATTAATTTTCTTCTTCCTTTTTAGATCCTTGATAGTTGGGGTTCTTTTGTGGTCAACATGCTTAGTGGTGATAGTAGATTGTGCATGGTCTCTAAGACTTCCTAGGTGTAGCTTCATCAGAATTTGCCATGTAGGGATGTTCTCCTTATTAATCTTGGGTACCTCACTTTTGGACATCTTAATATTTCTCTTCTAGTACCTTCAAAATAGTACTCTTAAGCACTATGGCTCCAATACCAATTGTTGGATTTCTTTCGAATAAAAAAGAGAGGGTAGGGGGATGGGGGCTTGGGGGTGGTGTGTGAATTAGTTATCCAAGATCTAGATGTACAAAAAAAGTGGTTTTCAATGCTTTGTAGACCCATACTCATAAAATCTTAACATGTATGCATCCATTAGATCATACAATACATAAACTTTGAAGGTTACTATACTAGGTCAAAACATGTTTCTAGAAATATAAACATGAAACAACATAAGAACATTGACACAATTTGACACAAGGATTTTATGTGAAAACTCAATTTGGGAAAAACCACTAGTATCATGTAACTAATTATCACTCTTCTAAAGCAATACCCTATAGAAGTCCAACCATGATAAAGGTTACAATACACACTCTTAAATGTGTCCTAGTTAAATGATTTCAATCACCATGTTATGAGTGAGCCTTGTTAGACTACTTTAGACCATTTCATTAAAATATCGCCTAGTTAAAGGTTTACAAATGACTATTAGGTCAACCTCAATCCAAAGGATTTACCCTACATTGATACAATGATTAGAAAGTAAAAATAAGGCTTCATCTAATAATGAATTACAACTCACATGCAAATTGTAGAACTCTATTTTAGTCCTCCATTCTCCTTGGCATTCACACACATAAACTCTAATAGCTTGTTCACCCTCCAAGCATTCATAATTTTAAAATTTCTTCCTTTATATGCCAATAGATACAACTACTATTCACCCATTGAATGAAGCAATACCCTAGACTCCTTGTCTTCCTTATGTTCTTAGGCATGACAACCATTTTTTATAACTAGCTATCTCTATAAATAGATAATTTTTTTTTTTTTTTCTTAACCATAATTTTCTATTTTAGATTTAGGTAGGATACAATTAATTTAACCACTTTTTTAGTTCCTCTAGAAACTTCTTCTACAATCTTCCTTGAATTTACCTCAAAATAATTTATCTTGAATTTTTTGCCACTAGTTCATCATTGTTATCTTCCACAAACTTCACACAACTCAAGAAAATAAAATAATCAACTTAGATTAATCAAATATTCTATTTAACACTATTTGATGTCACTCAACAACTATATTATTCATTCACTTGGTTAACACTGGTTCACTCAAAAAAATTCTAAGGTTTATTGATGCTTAAAACTGACTAAACTTTACTAAACATATAATAACAATCACTTGGCTTGCACTGACTACTTGATAAGGCTTGGCAAACAATTTTCATACTCTCTCTTCTTCTAGCTTTAACTTGAGTAATATTTCATTTCAAACTTTAGGTACATTAAAAATACCCTATAGTATCAATATCTTACTTTGTGTTTGTGCTTCTTTTACATACCAAATGAATCAACCTTTCTCTAGATGCTAAATTTTTATCCCCTCTTTTCAAATCCTCTTCATCAATCAACTAAATGATAGTGCTTTTAGAGCAAAAAAAGAAATTGTCTCACCACTAGGTAGTAGTTTTGACATAATTGACAAAATAATGATTGTTCAGTTATAGGTTCTTCACTTCAAAACAATCTTATGTGAAAATAGTCTTGCTATTGATGCATATAATTTGATTATTTAAAACTCCCATCCTCCTTTTCACAAAATCATCATACCAAATCTTATTAAAGGAGGCATCTTATTTAACTCTAAGATTAACCAGAATCTGATGACCTACTAAGGTACCATGCCTGGTCTTTGTTAAACTAAAGTATCAATTCAATAATCTTTTAAAAGATCACTCATAATAAAGATGGCCCAAAAGGCAATGCCATCATAAGAATTAGTGCTCAATCCAATCAAAGTAAATATTTTTATTCAATACCTAAATCTTGAATATAAGAAATAAAGTCATTAAAATTGTCCAATTTGTTGTTATTAACTATTTCATGCCCCATTGATGCTAACACATTTGTCACATAGTCGTCTTCTTAAAAGTTATGATGTATAGAAACTTATCAAAACCTCAAAATGATGGTATTAGCATTATTAATAATTGGAGAAACTTTCTAATTGATTTTCCCCCCCTTTAATCACTCATTAATAAGTTGTGAGTTTCCCTCCACAACAATATTTGGAATAATAACTAAGATGGCATGGCTGACCACCCAAAATTGCCCCTTATCTTCCATAAACATGTTGGCATTTTTCCCACGCTAGCCATTCTAATCCATCACCATGTTACCTTTGTCATCCTTAATGATACTTCTCACCATAACCAATTTCTTTCTTAGAAGATCCACTAAAGTTAAGATTACACTAGGAGTTAGGGAACAATTTGCATCTCACTCTCTAATTGGCTAAAACTTTGAAATTGTCAAATTTAGTAACTAGGTCAAAAAGTCCCCAATTATCCACTTGTGAAAGCATAGATCTATGTTCCCTTTAAGGATTTCTAAACCTATTTTGGTCAAATTTCATTTTTGTATCAAAATTGATTTTTTTCAAAAATTCAAAATACCCTTTTATATATCTCAATGTCAATATCAACATTATATAAATATCATAGTCTTTTGATTAGTTATAATATGTTATAATTAAGAATATTATAAGTAGGTATTTTAACATTTTAGAAGAGTCTCCCTTAGAAGATGAAAAGAAAATGTAAATCATATAAAAAAAATTCAAAATCTATATTTATCTATGGAGGAGAGATTCTTGTTCAAGAATATGTAATTTTTCTCCAAAAAGATGTATATTTGATATGGAAGTTTTGATGGGAGGCAAAAACTATTGGTTTCTGATAAGGTCAAACTCAGGTACTTATTATAGAGAAAGTATACATCAAAAAACAATATTTTTTTTCCTAGCTATACATGTCATCTATAAGATATTTTCAAATCACAACAAAAAAAGATGATTTCCATATACTTCTTTGATGAGAACTACACCCTATATCTTCTACAGTTGAATAAAGCACTTCCAAGTTTTAAAAAAATCAAAAAATTCTTACTCAAAAAATTTGGAAAAAATATAGATATAAAATTCATCCAAATTCACACTTTTTATTAGTTCACATCATCTTCAAATTTTGATCAAAAATACCATTTTTATGTCAATTAAATTGAACATTTTGCATTTTGAGATCCTTTTTCATGATAAAAGGTGACACAAGTTTGTGCCTTTATGCCTACAATATTACACTCAAAATGGGTATAGGGGTGGGAAGGGGTCATCGATTTCAAATGGGGGATACATTTTCTTAAAATATTAATAGTGATTTGAATAGTAACCGAGGGGTGGGGGGAGAACTTGCCCCTTAATATGCAATTGTTCATTTCCTTCTAGAAGTGCATGCAAACATATGGGGTTATCACCTTTGATAGCACCCTACATAGGAGGTGAGTTGATGGAGCCTCCCATCCTAGAATAAATAGATGGAGGTCACTATAGAAAACTAATTGCATGCTGAATCTATGTAGGATTTGCATCCACACCTCTCTTCCATAAGTGAAATGAATTGGGAGATGCATAGTTGATTCTTCCTCACTATGAAATATCACACATCAATCAAAAAATTTAAATCCTCTTCTCTTGAGGTTATCAATCATAAGTATGCTCTCATGAATTGTCACCCACAAAAACAAGTTAAATTTTGGGATTATGCCTAAGTTCCACACATATTTCCAATCCATGTACTCCTCTTTCTCAATAATAACACCATAAGAAGATATAACACTACACTCCCTAGAGAAATTTATTTCCTAGATAATATAATCCTATGAACGGAAGGTCATAATTCATGTTCTTTCCATTATGCTATGAAGCTCCCGAAAAGGATTCTAGTTTGGGATCACCTATTCATTTTTTTTCCACTTCCATTATTATCTATATAATGAATTACCACGTACCAATCTAGGTTATAAAAGTATTCCTTATGAAACTATATTGAGCTAGGAAAAGTGGAATACCAATCCAATATCTTCCCAAAATCTGACTATATTCTCATCCCCAATCATCGATCTCATACCCTTAAAAATTTCTAGCAATTAACAATATTGGTCCATATTCTTCATCCAATTATGAGATCAATATTAATAATATGATAGTAGAAAGAAAAACAATCCATAAATTTAGCCTTCATGATTTTGGACCAACCTACAACATTCCAAACCAACCTTCAGCCAACATTCACCATAAGTACGTGATTGAGATTATTAGATCTTCTCTAGGTTAAAGCCCCTATGGAATTTGGGTTTCAAAATTTTTTCCCAAGCTACAAGACTCATTTTAGATTTTTCCTCCATTCCTGATCACAAATAGTTGTCCTAGATTTTTTCTATAGTATCTCTAGTATTTCTAAATTTTTAAAATAGGTATAAAAAGTAAAAATGGATACATTGCATGGAGGTAGTGAGAATTTTTTATTTACCCTCTCTATTGAGGACTTTTCTCTTCCATCTAACCAATTTTCTTAGCATGCCTTCCAATATCAAGTTCAAAAACTAAGGAGTGACCTCCTTAATTGTAAGGGGTAGTTTGAGTTAGGTGTCAAGTAGAATAGCCATTTTATAATGTTTCTTTCTTACAATCCAATCTTGGAAGGATCTTTACATGATGGAGAGATACACCTTTCTCTTATGGTATTTGATATGTTGTTTTGAGGCCTCAACATAATTGTCAAGGATATCCTTCTAGCACCTACCTACTCTAAATGAGGCAATACCAAAGAGAAAAGTATCATCCATGAATTCTTATCTAGAACCTTTGAGAGGAGGGTATTTGTAGGTTTAATACCTTTTATGTAGAAATTACCTTTACAATAATTATAAACAAGTAGGGGTGAAGTGAGTCCTGCTTTCTAAGCCTACTAGAGGTGTTGAAGAATTTTTAGGGGATGTTATTAAGAATAACGTAAAATTTGAGAGTATTGATAAAAAAATTTAATAAGAAGGATTAATTTCTCCCCAAATTTGATCCTAGGCAGAATGTCAAAAAAGAAGTTACACCTCACATTTTTTTAATCCTTAGAGATATGTAGTTTCATTGCCATACCTAAGTTTTAACACTTGTTCAGAGAGTGCAAGACTTCATGAGAGATAATAACCACATCCAAAATCTATTAACATGGTAAAATCAATCACTACTACATTAAGTTATGAGTTGCAATGATAGGTCATCATAATTGCATTGGCCAGTCATCTCCCAACTGATAGAACCATGAGTTGGATCTCGTTGGATGGGCATCAGACTTTTTTTATCACAAGTTACGATGACAAAAGGTTCTATCATATGTGTGATGGATAGAAGGGTAAAAGTACAAAGCTATGCCACTTTTCAGGATGACTTATCTGAATGACTGAATTTTAGTATTTCTATCTTCTTCTTCTTTTTTTTTTCCAAATATATGTTCTAGATAAATTCATTCTACCTAAGTTATATATGGTCCCACACTTTTCCAATTGAAAATGACTATAAAATGCATGATTTTTACTTGTATATATCTAATTACTAAAGAAATAAAATTATTTTATAAAAATGATGTCTTAATAACACTTACTATTTTCTATGATATTTTTTAAATAACATAAAAAAACCATTTTATAGAGCTCAAAGTCAAGAGTAATCTTATATAGAGTTTATAGTGTTCTAATTAGATATAGTATATTGTAATTAAAAATTAGACAAAGATGTTTTTTAACACTCAAAAAGATGATAATTTTGTGAAAGAAAAAATATTAGATCATATCAAAAAAATTTAAAATTATATGACATTCTAGAGGAGAGAGTCCTCTTCCAAAACATATAATTTTTCCTTTGGTTAGAATAGATTTTTTGAAAAATGAGGTGGTAGATGAAAACTATCCATTTTAGATGATTTAAAATTGGAATCATTACAAAAGAGAAAATATAGGTCAATTTTTATTTTTGATTGTTCTATATATCTATAACATTGTCTAAGATCAAAGGGAAACAAGTTTATTTCCGTATAGTTTTGTGGTGAGAGCTAGACCCCTAATTTTAGCATTTTTTAGTAGATAAAAAATTATCTATCAAAACTAGTAAAATATTTCAATAACTAATTTCAAATAATAATTGAAAATTATAATCCTAAACTTCATCCATTTCTCCATATTTAATTAGTTTACTTGATTTTCAAATTCAAAATAATAATACCAATTTTATGTCGTTGAAGGTGAACAAGTATACTATTGTTACCATTTTCCTTTACAAAAGGGTGACACAAGTTTGTGCTTTTACCTAGTACCTTTGCAACATTTAAGAAGGAAGGGGCAAGAGTTCATCTTCATACTATCTCAATTGAAAAAGTACATTGTCATAATTATGATGCCTTAATCTTATAGGTTGTTGTTGCAACTTTGATGATTTTATGATAGTTGTGTTGTGGAAGTGATGGCTATCTATTAGTACATGTCATCCTAATTTTGATGGGGTTAAGATAGGTATGTTTTGACAGTGATGACTATTTGTTCGAATATACAATCTTAATTAGAATGGGTATCTGAATTACGAATAAAAAATGTGGCTCAGATCAAGAACATTATGTTGATCCTTACCAAACAAGGAAAGTTTGTTGATTCCAAATGGAATTGTTCCTATAAGATTACTTCTATCCAATTTGAGCTATTGCAATAGCAACCCATTTTGTATATTGAATGGGATGATTCCTATTATATTATTTTCATGGAAATACAAAGTAGTCAAGTGCTTAAGGTCAATTCTTTTGGAGGATATGTTGTTAGATAACTAATTTCCACTCACATCCAAATAAGTCAAATTAGATAAATTTGAGAGCTCATCCAAAATGCTTCCCTCAAAATTATTATTTGATAGGGAAAAATTCATCTATCATAGAAGTTTAGGCAGCACATGCTTCAATGAACTAAACAATTTATTTTTATCTAGCCAAAGGAACTTGAGTTGAGGATAACTTCCTAGCTTTGCTTGAATTTGGCCATTTAGGAAGTTGTTAGTCATTACCAGGTGTGTCATATTTTGGGCATTTGAAATTGTAAAAGGTATGCTTCTTGTCAATTTGTTATATTTCATGCTTAATGATTAGAAATTTGATGAGAGATTATGAGGTATCTCTCTAGAGAGATGATTAAAGGAAAGGTCTAAATCCTCCAAATTGCTTAGTGATAACAATTTGGGAGGAATGGATCTTATCAATTTTTTGTTTTTGAAATCAAGAAAATATAGATTTCTTAGAGAAGCCAATTGTGGAGGAATAGATCCTAAAAGCCCATTGTAAGGGATACAAAAAATTATCAAAATAAAAAAGATGTGAACAAAGTGAGGAATTGGACCTTCTATGTAGTTACTAATGAGATCGAGAAGTTGAAGGGATGAAACCTAACAAACATACTTCCAAATTATAGTAATGTTATTTGAACCTACAAATTTTAAAGAAGGGTCTAATCATCTATTGTGATCTGAACCTATAGTTAAAGAAGCTGATAGTCATCCTACATAATATTTTCTTCATTTATTATATATTTATTTGTGCATGGAATATTCCATTCATTTTCATTGAATACTCTATTTCAACTCTCTACCATAAAAGTCAACATATTATTCAAAAAAAAAAAAGTAAACATGCCTTAAACTAATGAATGTCTTATGCACATTTAGGTATATATAGGAAAACCAAGTGACTTCTACAAGTAATCCATTCTAATTTATACCTTGAAATGATAGGTTAGGTTTGTACATTAACTAAAATATGTACTTGCAAAATTTGCATCCATACTCTCATAGATGAGCACAAGTGAATAGCAATCAAATCAAACAATCTAAGATCTTTATATAAACTAGCTTTGAAATTCTAATATGTAGGTAAAATAACTTGTTGTGCCTTTATCAATATTTTTTTCTAAAATTTTTTTTAAAAAATTATCATTTAAATTAATATTTTATTTTTTGAAAGAAAGATCAAATTTATTAATCAACAAAAAATTAAGAGCATAATATAATATCACCACAAGATCTTGATATATAAAAGACAAAAATATCTAACAAAAAATCACGCATTTGAAGAGCACATAGTTTCCCATCAAACATCAAAAGAAACAATAAGCCAAACCACATCCTTTTGATGATATAAGATCCAAGAAAAGTGTTAATAGGAATCATAGCTTGAGTTCCAAACATTCCATCCATAAGGAGTTGTCAAGGCTCAAATAGCTAACAAGAAAAATACACAATTTTATACAAGAGTGTTATGAAAGAAAAATGAATCAAACTAATTAGATAGGTCCTTAATTTGGACTACAAAAGATTTCAGACCCCAGAAAAAATGTGAAAATGGTGATTATTGAGAAGCAAAATAAGAATCATAGAACTTTCCTCACAAAATATTCTCAATTGGCCATTTGCTAAGAATGAGCTAGTCCGAGGTGACAAGAATTCTTGCATGGCTCAAAAAACTTTTTCTTCTCATGTTCATGTTTTGCGCCTTTTGTATAGGTTGTGATTTTAAAATGAAAAAAGAGGTGGCATCTGAAATGAAGCCTTTAACTTGTCCTAGTTTCCATGTCTAAGCTTATGGACCATGCACAACTACAATTAGAAAATCATGATTCAGATATCTAGTGATGAGAGTTCCCCTTTAGTACAAGTTATAACCTAGGCCTACTTTAATCTCAATGGGTTACAAATTAAAATTATAATTTATCAACTCAACTATGACTTGCTTTACTTAAAAGTAGCCAAATCAATCAATGGTCAATTAAAAAGACAAAATATAAGGAAAGAGTACTTTGATAGGATCTAGTTGAAAAATAAAAGTTACCATAAAGAAATTGTATTCCTTGTTATATAGCTTTCCTTTATTTTGACCATCTTGAAATATAAGTTATAACTAGGATTTGTATAGAGATCCAACCTCTTCCCAATTTTGTTCATAATCACATCATTGTGAGATATTGGAGCCTCTCCCCTTTCAATATTTCTAACTATTCCATCATAATTTGTAATGAGAACTCATGAGATAGACCTTGGTCAAAATCTTGAAATTATAAAATGGTATAAATTTATTTGAGCTGATCAATAATGCTCTACTAAACAAATTTAAAACTTCACATCAAAATAATCATAGAGCAAAAAAATATTGATCCACAAACTACACCACCTTCCATCTTGACTATGTACAAACATTAAATAATAAAAATGCTGGAATTAATAATCAAATATACCATTGAACTCTTAATATCAATCTTTGAAAAGCATTGCATATCTCTCAATTTCATCCTCAACCTTCCCTTTCATTTCATAAGCAATACATTCAACAACATTTGGCCCATACTTCTCACATTCACATTCAAATTTATTAAAATCCCTTCAAGTCCAATTTGAGAATCCCTAGTACATCACATTAATATCAACCAAACACTCATTCACACATTTAAAAATCATAATCATAGTCAAAGCCTTTATTAATATCATTCTCATCTCCTCCAATAGTTGTTCTTTCTCTTCTTGTTCTTCAATAGTAAGTGGTTCCCCAACATCTACAATTAAAAAAATGGTATAGATAGATCTAAGATTTAGAATAGAAAAGAATGTTCAATAATCTAAAACATATAAAACATAATCATGCATACTTTTTGTGTCATCTCCTTCACCGATGGTATCCTTTTCTTGATTTCTTTGATATGATTTCTGCATGACCAAATGGAGTAAACAATGGGAATTATTATAACACATAATTATTATTTACAGTCAAACAGCGATACTTCAAATACATGAAAATAGAAATGCAATAGCACATAATTGTTATTATTTTGGTAGCTTCAATTGAATAAGCCTATGAGTCTAAATTATTGAAGATATTATATATGTACTTAATTGATATAAAATGAGATATAATAAATAAATATAATTCTAGATATATTACACATATTGAGAGAAATTAATCTAAGAATGATTCATGGAAATTATATATATATACAAAATGTTATAAGGATCACAAGTCACATTGAGGGTGGCTTAGAGGTAGACATTCATGACTTTTCTCTGTCACCGCCTATTTCTAATTTAGGAGGGCTTTGAATTTGTAAAGAGTGTTGTCAAGAAGAATTTGACATTAAAATGATAACAAGTGCATGGTTGAATGATGAGTTTCAAATAAACATTACCACCGTCATTTCAAACACATGGGTAGAAACATCAACATATCATTAAACTAGTAAAAAGCTTGATAAAACTTGTCCAACACTATTAATTACAAAGTATATAGAATCATTAATGTTAAACCTACTTAGAAAATTGAGAAAGTGTCAAACATGGAGTTGGAATATTACACATAATAGAAATAAGACATGAAATATAAATGGTTACATATTAGAGATACATTGAGTTTTTAAAATAGAGAAGGGCATCCATATTCAAAAATTTCTCAATAACATAATTAAGGAAGGATATGGTCTTGAAGGTCCTACGAATATATGAAATTTGAAGATCCATTATAGCATTATACAATATAATGAAGGCATGACTGAAAAAGGGAATGACATCCATCAAACAAGAGAATCATTTTCAAATTATTATATCATGAGAACTACCTTTATTTATATTTTCATAGTCAATCCCTTATTTTTACTTTTGTGCACTATAAAAGCTATTTGCCTTGATCTTTTCCTCTCTCAAGGGATGTTCTTGTAGGAAAAGGAAAATTGGTATTACATTTAGATAGAGTCTGACACTTCATCAAATGCAACAATGGATGAGGATCTCATGAGATTGATATTCAAAGGGAGTCTCAAATTCTTTGATCCAAAAAAAAATTAATGAACCCATTTATCCAAAGTATTTTTAATATATTTTACAATCAAATCATGAGAAATGGTTACAAACAACATAAACATATTTTCTATTGACTCATAAATATGATTACAAACTATTATAAAATCTACAAAGTGGAACTAACCATGAGATAGAAAACTTCCTTCTCATATAACTCTATCAATCCTTGAGTATTAAGGAACTGAAAGATGTGCCTAGCAATAAATAATCAAAAGTTAGAAAAATGCCTTTTTGTGATATAAAAAAAATAATAGAATATAGGAAACTCGGTTTCCCTACAATTGAGGCATGCAAGGAATTTGTGGCTCTCTTAGTTTTGGTGGTCACCTCTTTCTCATTGTTTATTTCAAATAATCTAACTCAAAGTAGTTGTAGTGCAAACACAAATGAATTATAATAACCAATGAAAGGTAAAGTAATTGATAGCTTTACTTCAATTAGTTTATTACACATTCTTTGTTTGGAGCATCAATCCAATTTTTAGAAACTACCTTTCTTCAAGTCAAACTTACCATCATCCTCAATTTGAAATGAAAAGGCATCTAAAGATCAATAGTTTTAGTTCCAATTAAAAAGAATAAAGGAAACAAAAGATAAGTAACACAACACCTTAGAAAAATTTTATAAATAAAAAAGTTTCAAGAATTCTTCTAACTTTATCATCACCAAAATTATATAACTTGGCATCTACATTAAACACAAGGAATCATCTATAGAAACTCAACTGTGAGGCCTCAGCCCGACCCATCCTAACATCCATGATACATTATTATTTTGTTACTCATGACTCGATATGTCAGAACATTATTTGATGCACTGAACATTATTATGTTATTTTATGATGTGTGATGCTTTACTTTTAGATATTTGACCTTGTCATTTAATGCTTTATGAACATGTATGATGATGATGTAAATGAATGCAAAACTAACACTTTGATTATGCAATTTTAACAGTCGAAAATATGAGTAGAATTAGATAAATAATTGATTATTAGAAAAATGGATGTTTTAATTTATATAATTTTATAATACGTAAATTACATAATGCATGTGATTTCTTGAACCTACTAATGTGTGCAATGAGTGTGTAGGATACTTAGCCAGGAACCTAATGGAAAGATGAAACTAAACCCCTTGTTAATTTTTGCTATCCTTGCATTGTTGTCCTTTGAAGGTTGTTAATTGGTCTTACTATTCCCCTAGCCTTTGTTTGTTTCCTATTAAGTCTTTAAGGCTTAAAAAAATTAAATTTAAGTGCCCTACGGGTAAGGGTATCAGTGGGGAGTAATTTCCACCCCCTTAGCCTCTTTGTTTGACTTTTAGTGTCACTCAAAAACCCTACTTTTGGTTGATTGCGAAAATTGATTGTATCCTACTTGAGTTGGTGACTCAAACTTCATCTTGAGGTTACTTGAAGTCTAGTTGAGTGAAGTATGATACTTAGAGGCATTTTGGAGTAGTTTTGGGGTTGTTACCCAATCTCTAATTTTAGAGAAAGTTTGAAGATTGAAGGAAGAAAAAGGAAAAGCTCTTCTCAACATATCCTTTTACCATAACTTTTTGTGAAGGTAGGAGTTCTTCACTATTTTGAATTTTTTCTTCATGTTGTTCATGCTTGAATTATGCATAACGCATTGTCTTGTTCTTTTTTTTGCTTGCTTGCATGTTGGGATTGATTTGGAGGGATTTTAACTTGTTCTTGATGTTGTTCTTATGCTTGTCTTGATGTTTTGTTTTGAGGGGATTTGATGGAGATTTTTTTAGCATTACTTACCCTTGGATAGAGAAGAAGTGGCCATGTATAGGGGAAAGGCCTTATTTGGACCTCAATAGTGTAGAGTCTCCTCTCATGGTGACAGGAGGGAAAGAGGGTAGGGTGTATGGGCCCCTACTTGTCATCACATACCTTGTTTGATATTGTAAATTTTTGATATGGAAAGGAATGAAAATATTTGTGGTAATAGCCTTGAAAGGGCCTTGTAGAAGAAGAAAAGTTCTTGAAGTTTTAGCCTCGAAAGGGCTATGTTTTGGTATGGTGATTGTTTTCTCCCATTGGGAAAATTCACCTCCCCCCTAGTCAGGTTCTATTTCTGGACCTATTGTGAAAAATTGGGTTGGGTTGTATGCTTGAGTTGCTCTTGATGTTGTGATGATTTACCCCAGGTTAGCTCTTGCCTTCTCCTTGATTTTCCTTGTAAAATTGAAGATATTGGAAGAAAGCACTTGTGAATAATTTAGAAGAGATTTCATTTGAATTGTAATATTATGTAAAATGTATTTGAATTTTGATGGATTGGCAAAGACATCAGCTTTTCTTAGTAGTTCTTTCTCAATGGAGCCTTGAACTAGGATGAATAATAGAGAAAGAAAAAGATTATGGAAATCTCCTTGCATAGCTTTTATGTGATTTCAAGTTTTGCATATGTATGTGAGAAAGTAGGTTAATAGATTATGTCTTTAAATTATGAATTCTCAAGTTTTCAATTATGTAATGAAGAGAAATTTTACATGATGAAGTTTTCAATTCAATGTTATATGTATTAAGAGGAAATGAACAATCCTACATTGTGAATAACAAATTCATTAATCTCCTTGTTAAACTATATAAGTGAAAAAATCAAATTTGAATAAGAAATTATGCATCACTTTGAATTCTGAATAAAAGGAACATTCATCTTTGTCATATGATGGTTGATAAAACATAATTTTAGGAGAAAAGAAAGGAATAACCTTATACACTTCCTTGTATCAGTATGCTTTCTAAAAGGGATTAATGTTGTTACTAGGTTAGAAATCACTCCTTGTAAAAAAAAATATAGCAAAGAAAAATATGTCAACACTTAGACAAAAATTGGCTTCAAAGAAAAATGTGCATTCCCAAGAGTAAAAACCTCTCTAGAAAATGTATGGGAAAATTTTTAATTCCTCCAAGTTTATAGAGAATATTCTCTGAATCAGTCCTTTGAATTTTAAAAAAAAATCATTATTAAATATTTTTAAAAGGAATATAAATTAAATAAATTTAAAATTAATACATTTAAATGCATATCTTGTTGACATATCTCACCTATTAAACTTTTGCATTAAAATCCATGCATCATGAGGGGGCAAGGTGCTTTCCTTAGGCTGCAAGTCTAGGCTTTATTAAATAAGATTTATGCAATCTCCACCATCCTAAGTTTATCACCCCCACCTCTCACCTTGCCTTAGTATTCCATGGGAAAACTAGGTGCTAGAATATCTTCTCACCTGCCACTGGTTGTACCATACCTGGCCTGCATGGAGACCCATGTCATATCAAGGGGGGTGAAGAAGGTTGTTTAAAACTATATTTTCATTCCTAAACTTAACCCCCCCCACATGTTCCTATCCCCAATGTGCTTGAGTCAATGCACAAGGACCATGGGGCAGTGTAGAGGGTAGGTGGGGAAAGGCAAGCGGTGGCTAGGCCACTTGGCTAGGGTATAGTTTAAGTTAGTATTATATTTTTGAGTAGTGTAGTTTGTTAGTCATAGTTAGTATGTTGTCTAGGTTAGTATAGGATTGTTTGGTTAGTTTTAGAGTTAGAAATAATTTAAAATTAGATTAGCATTAAATTAATAAATTAGGTCAGTAGTGATTCTATGGCATTGAAAGTAGTATTATATCTTTTTATGTTAAAATAGATGTTAGTAGATAGGATTGTGAATGCGGTTAGCTTGTTAATCTTATGTTAGTAGTTAGGTGTTAATTTAAGATAGTTTTAAATTAGTAGTTTTTTAAAATTTTGATATTGTTCTTGTCATAGTTTTATTTTTACTTTATGTTATTAATTAGTTTTATACTATTGTAAGATAGTTAGATTAACTTAATATTGGTATTATTATTGTGAAGTTAAATTTATACTAATTGTAGATAAAGTTTAGGTTAACTTGTAGATTTATTGAATTAATGCTAGGCATCAATTTTATTGTAAACGATAAATTAATGAATAAGATTGTTATGAGTATGTTAGAAGAAATTATAAATTAAGATATAGATGGTCAAACCAATAAAAAAAATTTCCTCTATTGTATGTGTTCAACTAAGGCTAAATTAGATTTCGGATGAAAGTTTGTAAAACATAGTTAATATAGGATGAATAGTTAAATTTAACTAATCTTTTAGAGTTTTAAATTCTCTTAATATTAAATGATTAGATTGGTAATGTTGATCTAGCTATTAAGTAAATAGAAGTGGGCTAGTTAATTAGTTCATCATGAGTTTAGCGATATATTGATCATGACTAAATTGATGCTAAACTAGGTTATGTAATTTAGTGATAGATGTCATTTTAGTTGGTAGGTCATTTTGATGTATCGAATTAGTTGTTCTGTAAATCTTTTGTCATCCTTAGGAGGTAACGTTCTAAGGAATTATCAAGCAAATTGATGGATTAGGAATTTAGTTAAATGGATTAGTCATTTAATTCAATTAATTGATTCACTAAGAAACCTTCAGTTCACCCAATAAACCCTTCTTGTGAAATGTTCAAACTGAGTTGTAACCTTCCATATCGATGGGAACTTGTATCTCTCTTCGAAGTATCTATGGTAATCTGAATTTTTAACTACTTGAACAATTAGTTCCTTTATAGTTAGACATTTAAAATCTTTTACGACCATGTTATCTTATGTAATCATAGTTCTTAATTTAAAAAAAAACATTGTGTGTGTGTGTTTTTCCCTAGATTTTGGGCATGACATCAACTCAAAAATTCATTGCATTTTATATAATAACACTATTGGAAATACAAATGGGAGATATATACTTCTAAAAGTGGGGTGGGGAGGGGGGTGCCTGGTGAATTAGAATTACTAATCTCTAACAAATAAAACATTTAACTTTAAAAACAATGTAGGCATAAACATATTGAAATAATATGTAAAGTATATGCATTCACATAAACACTTGAAACCTGATATGAATACCCAGAAAACCTCCAATGTGAAGATAAAACTAGGTTGGGGTTGACACCCACAACTCTTCACTGCTTCAGCAATAAAGTTCACTTGTTAAGGTTACATAGTTTGACCATTCCCTTGATCTAACTTGTGAAAGGCCTACCCTATTAAGGGCTTACAAAGGATTGTTAGATCCTACCCTATTAAAGGATTTTAACATCCTATTAAAAGTGTGTTTGGATAAAGGACTTTAGAACACTCATTTGGAATGTCACCATGTTAAAGGATTTCACTATGATTGTTAAATAAACCTTTGTTCAAAGGATTTCATCCTACTGGCATAGTTGTTAGAAAGTATAGCAGAATGTTTGATCTGACTACTTACAATCTAGTAATGCTGATTTCATATCTCAATTCAGGTCATCTTGATCCTTTCTGATATAATATGAAATTTTTGTATCCTTGATCCTCTATTCATCAATTTTTTCCTTCTTCTAAGTCACCTTGAATACCTTCTAAACAATTAACCACTTTCTCTCCTTCTATTATTTTCTTGCATGCATCTCATTTAATCTTTCATACTTAATTATGGGACTTCGTCTCCCATTAAAAAGAATTTGGTGGGTTACGGTTAGGTATGAATCTACAATTGATATTCATCCATTTTTCTCACTCAATTCCTTCCATTTTTTTGATTGTTTGCATGTTGATCTCGTAGAGAATCCAAATAGATTCAATATTATCTTCAAAGCTTTGAGATCTATCCATAAGTTGGCTCAAAAATGGTTTACATAGTTTTTTGTGCCATCAAAAACAACTAGGTCCATTCTGTTTTACTCAACACTTGATAATATTGATGCTTAGCACTTACTATAATTTTTCCTTGCTCAAAACTTGAACTTGCTTGGCATCAACTATTCACTCAACACTTGAACTTGCTTGGCACATGAGTGACTTGGCATTCATTGCAACATGGCATCTATACATATAATATTTGGCATGTGTTACTAGCTCGGCATAAAATTAGTAAATTTCTTAAGTGTGTTGATACTCAATTGTCAAAACTAATTTGAGATCAATAATCTCCCCCCTTGACATGAGTGGAAAAAAAACACTTAACTGTACATGATGAATCTAATATCCCTCGAGTATAATATACATCTAGTTTGGCATATATACAAAATTTCAAAATTGTTCAAAATATTGTAATGAACTATATACCTCAAAATTTGTGTTATTCCCCTTGAGATAATGTGTCTTATCTCTATCCAAAATCTCTCTAACTAGATTTTCCTCTTGCTAATACTCTTTGTCTTCAATCATTCTGATACTCTTTATCTAATATGTCATATTTCTTCTTTTCTATTCTTTACTCTCCTTTTGTTTGTTTTTTTCTCTATTTACTTTATCTCCCCATTTCATATGTCTCCCCCTTTGCATATTTGGCTCTCCCTAGTGGTTATCTCCATCTTACATCTATTCTCCCCCTTTTTGACACTTACATCAAAGGGTCTATACAAAGAGTGTGTATTTATCTAGAAAATTATTGTTAACTTTCATTACAATCTTGAGAGTGGCATCAAAAGTTGAAAGATTGGGGTCTTTTTTTAACACTACTTCTGTATAGGCTAAATCTTTATGGAGTATTTCCATGTGAGGGGTAAGGGAGGCTTACATGTGGAGTAGCTTGGCTCTTGTGTTAGCCTCTTTTAGTATTAATACAACTAGTTCCTTTTGTGTGTGAACCACTGTATGGAAATGCTTCTTGCCTTGACTTGGATTTTGAGGTAGCTATGTACTTGAAATATTCAAATTCCTTTCTAGATTCAAAATCATGTGGGTTGTCTCTTGAGTGAAGAATGTGGGGTCACATAATTTTGTGTACAATGACAATATATTCTCAAGTACCTTCTTCACTTTTTCTATCTTTGTAGCCAACTCTACTTGTGATAGTGTTATTCCACTAGATATCTTCTCATTAACTTTACCTTGGAATTTCTTTTAAGAGCATTCAATAATTTTTACATTGGTTTCCTAGTCTTCAATTGTCACCTGCTCAAAAATTTATGATAGTTGTTCCAATCTGGCTTGGTTTCATTAAGTGTTTGTATGTTTAAGGCATCCAAAAATATGTCTTTGATCTCATGTAATGCTTTCCTTTGCTTATTTTCATTCCTAAGTATCTCTTGATTCTTCTTTCTTTCCAATGCCTCTTGCATGATAGTGATCTATTCCAAGTTCATGGTTGCATAGTCATATTTTGGTATAATTATTTCTTCATCTAATCTTGGTCTCCATAGTGAAGTACCCTTGCCACCTTTTTTGAGCTCGAGCCTAGTGTAGAAATCTGAAGTGGCATTGCACCAGTGCTTGGCTCTTGAAGGACTTTGGTAGGAGTGGTAGTTGTCAGTAAATTAACCAATGTTTGTATGGCTTCTAGCTCATTTTCCTTGGGTATGATCTTGTCTTCTTTAGATATTCCTTGGTCAATCACAATTATTTATTCTACACCTTATGTTTTTGCAATAGGTATAGAAGCATTTGTCTATCCTGCTTGTTACTTTGTGAGCTCCTCTACAGTTTGATTTTGTTTTTCAAGCATAACAACTTTGATGGTGGTGTCAACATTTGCTGATGTATCATCTAATGTCTACACTAGAGGTTGACCACTAGTAGTTGTAGGGATGGAAAAGGGTAGTTCTTGTGTGTTTAGCTTATCCCTAGCTATGTCAGCTGCTACTTTCTATAGCTCATCCACATCGACCAACACTAGATTATCACACAATTTAGCTTGAAGTTTAAATTGATCAAGGATCTTCTTTAGAGTATATGTAGTTAGTGGATTGACATTCTGAGCTAAGCTATTAGGAACATATTTCACTTTTATTGTTTCTATAGGTGTGTTTCTGTCATGTGGAGGGCTTAATGGTGGCAATTGTGTGTCTTGCACACTCTGTTCTATTTGTTGTTGCTAAGCTTTTGCTATTTCATGTTCCTTTTGTTGTGTCTCCTCCATTGTGTTATCTCCCTTTTCTTTTTTAGTTTCTCCTTCCTTCTTATCATCCTCATCTTCTCCATTATTCCTTCTCTCAAAGAGATCCTCTTCTCCTTCCTTGCTAGTAGTCAAGCCATATATTAATTTCCACATTTGAGTGGATTTCTTTACAACATCTTCAACCTTATTTTGTAAAATTCTAAATGCCCTGTACTTGGGTGCAAATTTGCTACCATGGTTCTCGTTTTCCTTTGTGATTTTCCCTATTGGCAATTCTGGCATCACTTGTGCCAATGTAGACTCTCTTATTTCCTTTTGTATATTTTGGAAATAGTGTAATTTATTCTCAATAATTGAATACAAATCTTTGGGCATTGTGTTGTCAAATTCAAGAGGGGTATTCTTGAATTTTTCCATCATGGCATACACAACTCTTTAATCATACTTTGGTCTTCTCTACTCAATTTATTAAATTCAATATTTTTTTATCTTATTAAGTTTTCATTATACCTATCATTATCACAAATTTTTTCAATATCAAACTTGGGAGCATAACTTACCAATTTGAATTGGCTTGTGTCTTTTGACTCAATCATTTCATCATCAGTTCCTAATTATGCCACATATTGTCTCCTTAGTTTCTTCTACCCAAGACCTTGTTGTTCAGTAGCCTTTTTCTTTTCCTTTACTTGCTCCTTGCACATTTGAGTGGTGGCCCTTGTGCTGGCTCTTGTAGCTAGAGCAATAGGCTTTGCAAGACTTGGTTTTGAATTTTTTTTTCCCTTTGGCTGAGCTACAAGTTATGTCTTATCCTTTCTCTTCTTTGGTTCTTGTTTGGTTGATGCTTCCTTGGCTTGTTTCTCCTTGGAACCTTCTTCTTCTTCATCTTCACCCATGCCTTGGGTTAGGGTAAGAGGTTCTTGGCCTTGCTCTTCTTCTTCCTCTTCTTCTTCTTCATCATCATCTTCATCATTGCCTTTAGCTCCTTCGGTGAACTTAGCTTTCAACTTCCTCAACATTTTGTCTTTCTTTCTTAGAGTTGAGGCTATTTTCAATTCCATTTCAAACTTTGATTTGACAAGATCATCATTACAAAAGCTTTTAACTGGCTTATCAACTTCTTCTGTAAGAAGTGTATTGATGGTTGTTGAAGCTTCATCAATGTTGATTTCATAACCTAGAGGCCTTAGCCATCTTACTCTAGGCATTGCATCCTAGATGAAGGTGTAGTCTATATCCACTAGAAAGAAAATGTTATTGTAGTATTTCTCTACTAGGGAAATATGAATTCTTAGCCTCTACAACATGGATTTCTTGAAATCCTCAAAGTAACTAGTCAATACTAACTTAAAATTGTCTCCCATTTGTTCAATATACTCATTTATTTGCATGGCCACTAACCTATTAGTCTTCCATCCTACTCTACCAAAATATGGGAATTCATTTTGAACAAAGAAGAATATACATATCAATATGGAACCAAACTTACATTAAGAACTTTTAGTCTTCCTCATTGCTCCTTGGTTCTCAATTATTTGTTGCAACTATAGTTCTGCATTATAATTAGTATGATCTTTCTTCACAATCTTATATCCTACATCAACTGCTATACATGGAACACTATTTAGTTGGATTGACTAATAGAATTTATGTTATATAACCTTCACTAAAAATTCAAGAAGTGCATCTTTGATATTATCAATTGTCATTCCTCTCTTGTTCCATTTTCCCCATGTATTTCACTCAATCACTTCTTTAGAGTTGCTCCTTAGGGTCTTGGGCCAATCTATGGTTGGGTATCTTGTAACCCTATGTATAATTCTCTTCAAAATTTTGATTGGTCCACCCTCTAACAATAGGAATCCATCATGGATTCTGCTAAGGACAATTTTGATCCATTCAGTTTTGAAGATAGTGGGGAAATCTAGGGCATAGGTTAGTCCCTCTCTCTTAATATTCTTGAACTCTTCCTTTAACACCCCATTTTCACATAATTTATCATATGCCTAATGAATTTCCATGTCTCCAATCCCTCCAACCTTGTAATGATAACACTTCCTCACATCTTGTACCATTATGACCTTGGGTGGAATAACATATAGTGCACTTGTTCGGTCATTCTTGTAAGCTACTTCAAGTATGGCTCTAAAATCTGGCTGTTTAATCTCAACACTGACTAGTTAAACTTGAAATTTTTCCTTATCCTTTGGAATTTTAGAACTTGACACCATTTTGTAAACTAGGGTTTTAACAAATACAATACTACATAAATTTTCATGTGAGGAATACCTTTAGATTAATGAAATGATGCTTAATCATTGCTAGAATCCATGCAAATGCTTCAATCCTACTCAAAAATCACTTCTTTAGTCTACTAGCTCCTACTCTATGTTTTTAATAACAAAAAATGGTCAAAAATCTACCTTATAACCTTTCAAAACATCACATTATATGCATGACACATATATAGTTGTAAACTTAGCTTCCATGCAATTTCTATTTTACTTGGCACCCATTGGTTTTCCCATCACTCGGTAGCTACTACTCACTCAGCTTCAACTAGATTTGGCTATTAGCTTGGTACATGCTAGAATTTACGTAGCAATTGAAGAGGACTTTTCACACTTGATAGTAATGTGAAAACTTATAGATTTAACCTTTGTTTTTCCTTGTTGACTTACATCTTTATTCCTACTGATTTTTCCTTTTTAGCACTAACTTATCTTGGAACTGATGTATGATTAATCATTTAAATATTAGTCCCACATACCTCCTTTTGCTTAGTTTGAGAAGATCTGATCACTTGACCTACTAGGTGAAGTGATCCCTTCATTTGCTGTGTTGCATCCATCATTCTTCCTCCATGTTTTTTCCATCTCTCCTCTAATCTACTCAACATCTACCTTGCATTTTCCTTTGTTGAACTCTGAGTTAGGTGCCTTTCTCCTTATTGGGTAGTGCTTGCTGATAGGACCAGTCTTCAAATAACTAAAACATGTAGTTTGACTCAACCATCTATTGTAACTACCACTAAAGTGCATTCTTATGCAATTTTCAGGGATGTGTCCATACTCTTGACAATAATGATAGCTATGTTTTGTATTCTATTCCCAATTATAGGAATTTTCATAGCTTCTTCCCTTTGTTGACTTGTTTGATGACCATGTGGACTTGGATCTACATTCAAAGACTTTATGTCCAAACTTCTAACAATTGTAGCAATGTTCTTCAAATTTTGCTGCATGCATGGTTTTGGTTCTGCATTCATGTGCATGATGACCATGTTTATTGTACTTGTGGCAATGAGTTATGTTCTTTGGGTTAGCATTCAGACTAGCATTCTTGCTTCTATAAAAATTAGTTGTATGCCCTTTGTTTCCACAATGATGAAAAGTAGGTTTAGAATTCTTACCTTTATTATTTCTTTCCTTAGCAGTTTTGGATGATTCTCCTTCTTTAGTGCTTGTGTAGCCTAATCCTGACATATCTTTACTAGATCTAGGGGATTTCGATAGTTTCCCAAAGTAATTGATCTCTTAATTTGGCTTATTGAAACTTTCAAAAAATTCCTTTTCTCTTTTTAGGTCATTCTATAGTTGTTCATTCTACAACCTCAATGTAGTTATGTCAATGTCCTTGACATTTAACTCTTGACAGTCATTCATCATCTAGCTTAGGGTGTCCACTTGCATGTATGAGATCCTAGAAAGCTTTGCTGACTTTTCTTCCAATCTTTTGCCAAAATTATTTTTTCTTCTTGAATCATGGTCTTGTCTTCTACAACTTTCTTCTTTTGATTAGTCACCTTAGATAGCAATATAGCTTGTTATTCTTGTTCCAACTTGAGATTTATAATCTCCTCAGCTTGTGCTCTATTCTTGTCCATGAGGTATGCAATTGCTGCATCAAATTCATAGCAGTTACCATCTGCAAATAAATTTTGGTGTCAATCTCTTTGTATTGTGTGTTATCTAATACCATAGCAATTTATTTCCTTGTCTTTAGTGAACTTCTTAAGGCATCTCTAGCTTCTTTTAGTTGTTGTAGTAAGAGATGTATCTCAATCTCCTGATTCTCAATGGGCTTTCCCAACTTGTAAACCTCCATCTCAAGATCTTTTCTCCAAGCTGTAAGGCTTCTCCTAATGAGAACTTAGCTCTGATAACAATTGTTGGAAATACAAATTGGAAATATATACTTCTCAAAGGGGGGGAGTGAATTATAAGTGCTAATCTCTAACCAATAAAACTTTTAACTATAAAAATAATGCATGCATAAAAATACTGAAATAACATGTAAAGTAAATGCATTCACATAAACACTTGACGCTAGATATGATTACCCAGAAACCCTCTAATGTGAATGTAAAACTATGGTGGGGATGACACCCACAATTCTTCACTACTATAGCAATAAAGTTCACTTGTTAAGGTTACATAGTTTGACCATTCTCATGATCTTCGCTATAAAAGGACTATCCCCTTAAAGGCTTACAAAGGATTGTTAGATCCCACCATGTTAAAGGATTTTAACACCCTATTAAAAGTGTGACTAGCTAAAGGACTTTAGAATAGTCACTTGGAATGTCAAATTGTTAATGGATTTCACTATGACTATTAAATCAACCTTTGTTCAATAGATTTCATCATGTTGATATAGTTGTTAGAAAGCATAGTAGAATGTTTGATTTAACTACTTACAATCTAGTAATGCTGATTCTAGATCTCAATTTAGTCTATTTTGATCCTTTCTAATTTGATATGAAATTGTTGTATCCTTGATCCTTTATTCTAGAAATTGATTCTACAATTCTATCCTTCTTCTAAGTCACTTTGAATACCTTATAATCAATTCACCCCTTTTTTCATTCTATTCTTCACTCGCATGCATCTCATTCAATCTTTCATACTGAATTATGGGGCTTTATCTCCCTTTAAAAAGACTTTGGTGGCTTAGGGTTAGGTATGAATCTACAATTGAGATTCATCCATTTTTCCCACTCAATTCCTTCCATTTTTCTGATTAGTTGCATGTTGATCACATAGGGAATCCAAATAGATTTGATATTGTCCTAAAATCTTTGAGATCTATCCAAAATTTGGCTCAAAAGATATTTACATAGTTGTTTGTACCATCATAAACAACTAGGTCCATTCTATGTTACTTGCCACTTGATAATACTAATGCTCAACACTTACTGTAAGTCTATATTACTTGGCACTTGAACTTTCTTAGCATCAACTGTTCACTAAGCACTTGAACTTGCTCAGCACATGAGTGACTTGAAACTCATTGCAACTTGGGATCTATACATATTATACTTGGCATGTGTTACTAGCTTGGCATGAACTTAGTAAATTTCTTAAGTGTATTGACACTCAATTGTC
Organism: Cupressus sempervirens; assembly: GCA_028749045.1. NCBI lineage: Eukaryota > Viridiplantae > Streptophyta > Pinopsida > Cupressales > Cupressaceae > Cupressus > Cupressus sempervirens. The sequence goes on from CM053792.1 coordinate 320,312,120, forward strand.
AAAACCAATCTGAGATCAACAAACACATATTAATTCAATGCACATATTGTTTCCTAAAGTTGTAAATTATACTATACCACATATAACTTTTCTCACCTATTAGAAAATACTTGTTAGTACATAATTTAGTTGAAAATGATACACAAAAATACATAGCACATAAACTAGTGCATTTTGAAGGTATCCCATACTGTCATCAATCTTGAATTTTATTGCATCTTCTATGACTTGTACAAAATGCTACACACTGAATCAAATGATGTACTTATGCAGGTGGTCTATGTGAGAAGATACTACATTTGATGTAAACAAAGGTTAATTCTTTGTAGCTAAGAAACAATTTTCATTTTAAGATATTCTTATGTCTCTATTACATCTTATAGATAGAGAATTCTTCCGCTGATGGAGACTTGAAAGGGTGAGTGAAATAAAATTATAGTGTACATGGGAGCACATATTTATTCATTTTGTGTAGATGTACCCATTCTACTTCAGTGACAATACATAGAGGAAAAATGACTTGTAATGAAGAGGGCACATAACATTTTGACGTAGTGTCAAATTGAGAATAATCTTGTTTCTAAAAACTGGACTATGGGATATTTCCAAAGAGCATGTACTCATAAATGTTGAAACAATTAAGTGAACTTAGTTATCTTTGAATAATAGCTTCTTTAGAATCCTAATTTGCATCAAGGATAAGTTTGCAACTAGAGATTTTGATTAAGAAAAATAAGTTTTATAGGAATCCTAAAATTCAAAAGTTTTTACAAAACATCTGGCAACATAATATTAAATAAACTCTAGATCCTATACTTCTACCTACATAAGGAAAAAAGAAAAGATAGGCCAATGGCTAGAAAAAAAAAGCCAACAAATTAACTGACAAAAGGATGGGACAAGAAATAAAACCCTTACAATACATTCTTCCTATCAATTTGTACATAGTTTCAGCTACTTCATTAACACTTTGGATCTCCACTGTTGTGCACTCCTAGTTCAGATCAAAAGCATGTTCCACTAGGCTCTTGGTCACTTTCATTTCCCCTTCATTCTACCTAGATTCCTCATTTGCCCTTTCATCCTTTTCCCCACCAATGCCCATTTTTTCAAATATTTGCCCAAACTGTTGATGTTCTCATTTAGAATGTTTAGAGTGGCAATCACGTAATTAGCAAGATTCTAGTTTGATATCTACGTCCTTTGCACCCTTTTCTTGACCTTAGAAGATAATCCTCCTGGTCAGCTATAGAACCTTGGTTGCTACTCTTCCTTTGGCCTTCGTCCTACCACCTTTTCTCCTTGAGCTCTTCAATCTCATGAAACAACCACTTAATTGAGTAGAAGTTGTCTCTCCTACTATTTTTGGCATTATTGAGTAGGTTGAGCCCTATCTCCCTTGCATTATCTAAAATTTCTACCAAAGCTAGATCTATGAGTTCCTTGAAATGAAGTTTTCCCTCCTTGTCTTCGAGAACTTGAGGATTCATTTTCTCTCTAACAATCCCCATCTTCGCCATTTTGGTATTGAAGTTTCTCCATGCCCTCCTCCTTTCTTTCATTACATCCTCACCACTATCTTCCACCAAAATATCTTTTATCTTCTTCTGGGGTGAAGAGAGGGAAGGGAAGGGTAAAGTATCTTCTTCTAGGGTGAAGAATCTCTCGTGTCTCATTGCTTCTCCTTTCCAAAGGCATATCCTCCTCAACCTTCCTCTTCTTGGAATTCCTAGGAAGAATATTGATATCCTCCTCCATCTTCTCATCCTTCAACTCCATTTTCTCCTCATCCTCATTATACTCCTCCTCCCTCTATTCTATAGGATTAGGTGTTAATCCTCTGGGGCTCTTTATACATGGAACAATACTAGTAGAGAGAGAATTTTTTCACCCCCCCAGGCTTCTTATGCATCAAGGGGGTATTATTCTCTTCCTCCTAGCTATGACTTTGGATATCATTAAAGTAAAAAAAATTCGAGCTCTCAATATTCTCTAAAGCTTCACTAGCATGGCCTAAGGGTTTGCCCTTGGTCTGGGTCTTGAGATATTCATAGAATAAAAGGAGAAAACCCTCTTGAAGAGCCAGGTTTCTTCTTATAATACTCAATATTCTTGCTCAAAGAAGTGAACAGATAGAAAGGATAATAAAATTTTATACCATGTCTAAAATGATTTAGCAAAACAAAGTGGTGCATTCTGACTCTATCAAATCTAGTATCTAGGGTAATAAATTCAATGATAGCCCTTAATACATACCTCAATAGCTTTTTTATTGAATCCATTTTGTAATAAGTCTCAACTTTTACTAACTTCTTCCTCTCTTCTGCATTCTTCACAAAATCTTTCACTACATTCGCTAACATTTTCTTGTCCCTATAAAAATTTACCCCCTCTTGAGGAATCTCTATGACAAGAGCAATTGTTTCCATAGTCACCTACTGAGAGACCCCATCAATTTTGACTCATCCATCTTTCCAGTTGTTC